>LZPO01056605.1:0-14046 GCA_001675575.1 Neotoma lepida
TATTATATACGGCAATTGTGAACATTAAAAACATTGCATTCTTTAAAAAAATATATATTTTTAATTTTAAAAATATAAACACTTATAACATGTAAAGTACCAACTAGATAGGAAAGAAATGTCTGTGATTACAGCCTCCACACAGGCACCATGGAAGACACTTCTCTGGCTTCCTATGGGGAAAACTCTGCAGTCAGTTGAGCCTGACTAAGAGGAAAACATTAAAGAAGTATGAATCATATGAACTCTATGGCTCTATAACTCATTTTGTGCTACAGACAGTAGAGATGATTAATTCTAAATATCCAGTGGTGGCAAAATAAGGGGTCTTCCCATCACTGACGCCTCACTCACACATTCCCATGAGACCTGTGATCTATCATAAAAGTATTGTGTTTGATCCCAAGAATGTTACCAACATTAGATATGACGGGGCTTACCCATGCATGGTGCTAATTATCACAGCTCTTCAAGAGATGCTACAAAAAGGACTTGAGGTCTCCTCTGCTGCCTCTGCTTTGCTGTTCCTTCCAGTCTTCCCCTCACCTTCCCGCCACTTCTCTTTGTGTTCCATACACAACTAAGTAAGTGTGGGGAGGGGGGAAGACAGTAAATATAAACAGCTTTGCGATATTAGGATAAATTTACTAATGTAAAAAGAGCCTACAAAGAAGGTGCTTCCGCCTCAAAAATGCTATACTTTTAACAAGAGTTGGGCAATCTCAAGTATGCAAGGTGGGCGTTTGGTAGCATATAGCACAGGCAGAGTGAGGAAAGAGACATTTCGCATCTCCCTTCTCTCCTGTCTTTGATCTCTACCTACACAGCATCTCTTAGTCCTGAGTCGTGGGGAGGAAGCCACTAATTCTGTTAGCTTCTATCCCGGCTTCTCTGATTTCTGGAATGAGGAAGACCCAGTCACCGCCAAGGAATGAACAAGCCAGGAGTCACTCTGTGCCTCAGGCCTCCTGGTCAAGCACAGGTAATAAAACTAATCCACACATCGACCAGCTTCTAGGAAGCAAATGAGGTAATGAACGGTGGTCTGTGAAAACATCAAAGTTCTCTGTCAAAGTGAAATATTACTAATACCTGGATAAGCAGTGACTAAAACACCCACCATGAGGAATGAAAACCCACCCCTCAACCATCTCAGACAGTAACCTGGGTAGCTCGTCATTAAATACAGACCTTGGTATAATATCATATTTAGAAATGTATATCTGCACATGCAGGATTTCACTTCAGTGTCACATATTAACTGCAAAACAAAAGCAAATTTAAAACCAATTAACTACCCAATCTTAAGGGAACGGTTAAGAAATCATAGTGCTACACATAATTGAAAACTATGTAGCCATGGATAGAATGGATCTAAATATGGTATGATGTGATAACATCCAAAATGCATGTTAAGTTAAAAAAAAAAACGGTGGAAGAGCATGTATAACACAGATTCTTTTATGTAAAACAGTCTGTGCATAAAGGTTTTGAGATGGCATCTCTGAGAAGAAGCACGGGCACTGGAAAGGGAGGAGAGTACATTCCGCTTCTCTTAGAGGCTGTATGAGCACTTAAGGCTTTTCTACTTCAACATTCCATTTTTAAAGTATTGGTGATGAGTGAGTTTTCATCTGTCCTCTGGCTTCTGAACTAGCAACATACACAATGCAAAATTAAGATAATTCTTTTTTAAATATACCACAAGACTTTGTGCCACACAAGACCAGGATCCTTATTTTCCCTATCAGCCCAAGTCTATTTGAGATGATCTAAACTATTCTTTCTATAAACGTTACTGTAGACTTTGACTCCAAACAAATACTATGCTGTTCAAAGACATGCTTAGTCTCTCTGTACTAAGGTGTATGGTTTTTGAGGAAAAAAATTACTACACTTATCTTAATAGTGTCAAGCTGCACCTACTCCAACAAATTGTGAGTTTCAGAGAAATAATCTACATTTTTTCCCAAAGATAACACAAGGCAGTAGGTCATTGGATATCAGTTCTTAGTGAACTCAGTTTCCTTCTCTGAGAGAAAAAAGAAAATTAAGACTACATACCTGTGCACAGACGTACCTGGGACTTCTGACTTGTAGGGACAAATTACTAAATGACGAGGGAATCAAACCAATCTGGACTCTACTCTCCTGGCTACAGACGGACTGACAGCCCACTCCCTGCTTGGCCTCTCTCCCACTCAAATCTCTCCTATCTGTATAACTCCATCAATACTTTTCAGCTTGTGTATAAAGCTACCCCTTTGTCTTTCAGTTAGCCCAACCCTGTTTACCATTTGAGAATGGATAATTCCTATTAAGTCAGTAAGTAATAAACTGGACTTTTAGATCAAAGTAACTAATTCTTAAGATTACAGTGTGCTTCCTTTTTCCCAAATATTTATATTTTGAGTAGTTGTCACTGACTAATGTCCACAAATCTTACATACCAAGGAAGCCATCAATAACACAACACCACTTTAGCATTAACACTGAGCATATCCCATTTTCTAAAAGGTTAAGATTAACAGCCTCTCATTCTTGCCCTGTGAAAATATTTTGTAATTCTAAAATTTCAACATGCCATTTCCTAGCCACATATATTATTAAATGCTCTGAATTCTTGAAAGAATAATAAATACTTAGAACTACATATTTTCATTGATAATCAGAGAAATGCACCTCTTAAAGGTAAAACCATTTTACCTGCATTATTGGAAAAGATTTTCTAAAATGAGTCAGAAAAGTCTTATTCGGTAGTGTTCAGTGCTGATGACACTCGTATCCCCACACAGCTGACAAGAGATATCAGAACAAACTTCCTGAAGACCCTTAAAAATCTCTCCCTAGGAATATAAACAAAGTAAACTGTTAGGAAATATCTGGATTTATGTCCTTGCATTTTCATTATGAGAGAAGGAACTAGAAAAAAATATAATGTGCAATAATCAGAAAATAATTAAATCATTATTTATAAAGCCATAAAAACTCTTGTACATCAATATTCGATGACACAAGAAATGCATGGTCCAATGTTAAATGGGGAAAGTGAAAGAGGATAATAGTTCTGCTTAAATTATGCAGTGATGTATTTGTGATGAGTATGTATGTTGTGTAGACACGCATACTTACACAGAAGAAAATCTAAAAGTTATTAATGGCTACATTTGAGCCACAGAAGATATGAACCTTGTTAACTTTTTTGTATGGACATTTCTTCTGAATTCTTTATGTTGGACATGCATTTTTCCTAATACTCATTAGGATGGGCTACTTTCAAAATAACAAAAAATAACAAAGTGATTGTGAGGATGTAGAAAAACAGGGACCCTTGAGAACTATCACTGCCTTGTAAAATGGCTACTAGGTCTCCAAAACATTAAGAACAGGATTACGCTGTTACCTAACAACACAACACATGTTTGGTTACATATCCAAAAGCATTGGAAGCAGGGTCTTAGAGAGATGCACACCCATGTGCACGGCTACGTGACTCAACAGCCAAGAATCGGGACCAACCCTGGTGTTTACTGACAGACAAATGGATCAAAGACATATGCCCATCCATACAGTGGAATAATCTTGAAAAGAAATCAGATTTTGATATGAGCTATACAATGCTGTAGGATAAATTATGTCCCATCTCCCAGAACTCACACGCTAGAGCTGTAAGACTTCAGGATGTGACTGGAGAGGGGTAATTAAGTTCAAATGAAGTTGTCAGAGCAGGTTCTAATCCAATCTGACTGGTGTCCTTGTAAGAAGAGAAGATCTGGACACAGACACCAGGGATGCCAGCACACAGAGCAAAGGCCATGTGCAAAAGCAGCAAGAGGCCAGCCACCTGCAAGCCAAGAGCACAGACCACAAAGGAAACTGAGCCTGGTGACATCTTGATCTTAAGCCTCCAGCCTTTGGAGGGGGAAGAAAACAAGTCAATACCATTTAAGCCAAGCGGCCTGTGGCATTCGGTCAGCGTGGGTCTCACAGTGCGTACAGTATAATAGACCTTGAGGACAGGATGCTGAGTCTTATAAATAAGCCAGAAGACAAACTGGATGATTCTACACTTACACGGGGCAGAATTAGTCCAATCCAATCAGACAGAAAGGGAAGAGCAGAGCCAAAAGCCAGGGGAGCAGGAAATGAGCATGTGTCTAATAATTTGCTTGCTGTTTACAAGTGAGAAAGCTAAAGACTGGTTCCACAACAGATACTGAACTGAACAGTTTCGAACACCTAAACGGAGCAAGTTGGTAAATTTTGCATGGCATACAGACAGACAGTTACATATAGAAATATCATTGATTTGTGCATGAGGAGAATTAAAGCTACAGCCATTTGAGCAACAAAACAAAAGAGAACTGAATTATTACTAAAACAGAAAATAAATAACTACATCATCAAAAATAAGTGACTTATCACATGTAATCCTGCACTGTCTACTAAACAGATCTAGAAACATTAATACCCCATTTGAAAAACTCATCCTGCTGCTGTAACCTAACAGCTGACAAGAGCAATTTAAGGAAGAAAAAAGTGGATTCGGGCTCCTGGTTTGAAAGGATCTGGTCCATCCTGACACAGACAGGTGAGCATTAAGAGCAGGAGTTGGTTCCCTTGCATCTGCACTCAGGCAGCAGAGAAAGATGAAAGCTGGTGTCCAACCAGCTTCCTCCCTCTTGCCCTTTGATGCGGTGTGGGACCCCCTCCATGAGGTGGTGCTGCCCACACTCGGGGTAGGCCTTTCCTCATCAGTTACTCGTCTATGTAAATACCCTCACAGACATACTCAGAGGTAGATTCTTCCCTTCTGTTTTACTTACTGGTTTCTTAAAAATGTTTTTTTATACAATATTCTCTCCCCTCTGAACTCCTCCTAGATCCTATCCACCCAACCCTATATTCTCATTTGTTCTCCCCTCTACCCCTCAAAAAAATCAAAACGAACAAAGAAAGTATTAACACAAAACAAAACACACACACAAATAGAACCCACATTCTGTATTAGCCAACTACTCTGAAATAACAATAAATATTAACCATAACACCAATACCAAGATTTTAGTTTCTATGCATATGTGCATGGGCAGTATACATGCACAGGTATGCAAGTACACACCCATACGTGCATGCACAGGTGCCACACCACAATGTCCTGCTCTATCATTCCATGACTTATTCCCTTGAGACTAGTTATCTCACTTAACCTGGAGCTCACTGATTAGGATAGACTGTAGATTGGCAGGCCAGTGAACCCCAGTGATCTTTGTGTCTCCATGCTGTCCCATTGCCCATGCACAAGGTTTACACACATACACACACACACACACACACACACACACACACACACACACACACACACACGGAATGTATGCAGCCACATCCAGCTTTGTATGTGGGTACTGGAGATCTGAACTTGGTCCTCTTGCTTTCACAGCAAGTACTCTTATCCATCTCCCCAGATATTATTTTGTCTTTTTCTGATACAGGGTTTCAGGCCTATGCTGGCCTAAAACTCACTCCATAGCTTAGCATGGCCTTGAACTCCTGATAGTGGATCTTCCTGCTTCTACTTCCCAAATGTGGGATTATCAAGTATGCACCACTGTGTCTGGCTTCAGATCTTGCTTTCTAACACCATTTTGCAAAAAAAAGAATTAGGGCTACTTAGAAAATTAGTAAATTTTGNGAGTAGAGTTAAAAANATGCATAAAGATTGGTCTGAGATACCTTGCTGTGCAAAAAGTAAGAAGTTGCTCGAAGCAATGCTGCTACCACAGTAAAGGGTCTATATTAAAGGGACACAGGAGCCAGCTAAAACATCTTCCAATGGCTAGAGAAAGCTGAACAACAGAATCAAGTGGTGCTAGGTTACCTAAAACATAAAATAAATATCCATCAGTACACTGACAAAAACAAATTATTAAACAGATAAGTAAATGCGGTAAGGAAGAGACCTTCCCGTGACCCTCCCGTGCAGAAAAATTCCAAATGATTTCTGTGGATATCCCGTGCCCTTAAGCACCACTCTGTAATCTCTAAGAACTACAGCTACATGTAACAACATAAATAAATGTGATAATGCAACACTGAATGAAAAAAGCAGGAGAGGACATCTACTATATAATTGTATCTCTATGGTGTACAAACTAAATGCACAAAGTGACTGTAATTTATAGTCTTGGGATTGAACATAATGGCTACCTCTGGAGAGGGGTAAGGATGATGATTAGAAGGATACCCAGGGAGAGTTCTGAGGTTCTGCAACTTTCTGTACAATTTGATCAGTGATCTGTGTTCTGCTGATGCTCAGATCAACTCACTGAACCGAACCTGACCGCTGCTTCACACTGTGCACAGCCAATTGCAGCTGTGGGCTGAAGCGGATTCTGAGGCAAGATGGGGGCTGTTTTTAACTCTTCTCCATATGGTAATCCAACTGACTAAGCACCAATGTTTGAAAAGACCACATGCCCTCAGTGATCCGCAGAGCCAACTTTGGTAATATATCAGGTCTTTTACACATAGACAGACAGACAGACACACTAACACACAGAGAAAAACAAATGGAAGATGAGGAGATCCTTTTCAATCCTATCTACCCTTGCACCAAGACTACATGCCTCAATTATTGCAGATTTAATAAAGTCTTGTGGAGTAAATCCTACAATGAATTTCTAAGACTGGCTTGTCAATCATCTTTTATATTTTGAATACTTACTTTGCAATCAGTTTGCCAACACCCAATGTTATTCCATACACAACTGCTAGAACTCGTTTGAAGACAAGTGTATCAGACCTTCAGATGCACCATATCTTTATGACTTCATTTATCAAATGTGTAAGCTTGAATGTGGAGCTTCCTCTCAAAGATACATTTTTCACATGAATATATTATGAGTGTGTAGTATGGACAAGAAATAAATCTCATTATTAAAAAATAAAAATGTTGAGGTGGGCATAGTAGCACATTCCTTTATTCTAAGCACTTAGAGGGAATAGGAAGGAGGGTTGAAAATTTGAGGCCAGCCTGGGCTACACATTGAGACAGTGGCTTAAAATAAGAACAAGAATAAGAATAAAAAATGAGAATAAGAAGCCAGGCATTACTACACACAGAGCTATGCTATATTGAGTTTGATCCTCAATACAGAATGAAACTGTGTGTGGTAGTGTACATCTATAACCTCAGCATATAGGAAATAGAGGAAAGAGGATTATAAATGTAAGGCCAGCCTGGGCTACACATTGAGGCAGTATCTCCAATGATGGTGATGATGGTGATGACGATAATGATGACAAATGCTAGGAATGGGCATTAGTATGTACAGAGCACTGAATTTGATCTTCAGCACTACGTATAATTGTGTGGTGGTATACACCCATAATCCCAATACTTGGGAAGTAGAGGCAGGAGAATAAGAATTCTATTTAGTCATCCTCGGCCACACAGTAGGCTGGAAACCATCTTGGGCTACATAAGAGCCTATCTCATGGAGAAGAGAAAGAAAAATAAATAACCAGGCCTATAGTCTCAACACTTACAAAGCTAAGGCAAGAAAAATGCCATGAGTTTGAGGCTAGTTTGGGCTACATAGTAAGTTCCAGACCAGCCTGGGATACAGAGTGAGACTTTGCCTCAAAAACACCTCCACCAACAAAACCAAATAAATAATAATAAAATTAAATTAAAACTGTATCCTAGACCCTGGGAGTAAGACGGAACATTAAGAGATATATTTAAGATTAACTGCATTTATTTTTAACATCTCAGGTATAAAACATGAATTGTTGATTCCTTAAGCCTCTGAAATTAAATCATTTATCAGGTGGTAAATTCTGAAAATGAATTTTTACTCTCAAAAACAATATTATCTGACATGTCCATGACACAGAGTGCCTAGCTAAAATTCCCCATTTTAATTGTGAGACGAGGAAACAGTACAGAATTTTTATTTCTCACATTATCTTCAAGTAATAATCAGTTCTGATTTGCAAAATGGTCTGTGCATCCTTAACAAATAAACATTTCCCACTTGCTGTTTTTCTTAAAGAGAAAATTTTATACAGACTTACCAGAGTTAACAAAAAAATGCAAATTCTGTGTAACACTGTTCTACACAACTTTTAAGAATCTTTACATCCATTATTTGTATACAGATAAAGAGTTATACATCTGTAAAGTCATGTGATTCTTCAACATCATCTACTTTTCCGCTGCAGTACATAAATCATGCAAGGGAATTCTCACAAGACATAATATAGGCACCAAATTATTTTGATTTAATTCTCAATAAGAAGTGAAGCAGTAACTTGTTACTTGAGACTGGAGAATCAATAGCAAATGCTTGCTCTTGGATTGCTTATCACTCCATTCATGCAAGGAGCTTGGAAAGCTGACACATTAGCATTGACAAGGGGACTGCTCTATTTGTTTTCCAAAGGTTTTCCCTGCATGACTCTATACTTAGTTTTATGCCAAGGAAAATCAATTTCTTTATTCAACATGTCAATCTGAAAACACACATAGAAACAATGATTCTATGGCAACCTATAAAAAGTACACTGAACAGTAATGTAAGATGAAAAAAATGTAAAACATTGTTTTATATAGAATACACAAACAACAAAGAATTAGCATATCAATGTAATTCTCATTCTTCTAAATATAGGCTTAAGTGTAAAAAATAAAGCAAATGAAATCTAACAAAATCAGTAGGACAGACTTACTATTAGTCTCTATTCTCAAAACACACCAATCTCTTTTCCTTTCAGAAACATTTAAAAATTTCCTCAGACAGACTGGCTTCCACCAATACAAAAATTCAGAGACACCCAATTTTTCTTTTTTAAATTTGTTTAATCTGCCAAGACTTTCTAGACTGTAATGTTCGTGCATGTTTATCAGAATATCAAAGAAAGAAACATTTTTCTTTAAAATACGGTTTTGAGTGATACTAAAATATACTTTACATAATAAAGAATCAACGTAGAATTACAGCTGCCAGGCTTTTGATCTAGCACCCATAAAAGAGCCCTTAAAAAGATACGTACAGGCTACCAAAGCAGAAAGCAACACAATTCACAGATCTAATATCACGTACACTCATCCAACAAGGACACTCAAGTCCCCTGTGTTGAAGTATTAAATATCATCAACATTAATTGTTTCATGTGAGCTTTCTTTTATTTTAATGGATGAATGTTGTCCCCATCCTCGAGGACCTGGCTCCTGGCTTCTGGGAAGGATCCAGATCCTTTGCTTGTTGTTCATTCCTCTGGGGATCACTACACACCCAAACCTCAGCTCTTGTATCCTCATGGCAATCAACAAAGTACACAACTACAACATGAACACTTTATCTGTGCCAGCCATGTCTCCCCCACCCATTCTCTACCCATGTTCAAATCCCTCCATTCTAATTTTAGTCTGGCATCACTTGCATGCACAAGTTACAACATGCTTTAAAGATGCCCAGGTCAAGATCCAACCTAGCCTCACACCAATTTTATCAAAACAAAGATGTCAGTAAACATATTTCACCCTACAGCATCCTACAGGAAACATTCTGTTAGCTAACAGAATCCTCACGGAACTAGCCAAACTTCCTCTCTAGCCAGAAGCCCTGTTGGTATACAAGGAGCTTCCAAACCATAAAGAATGAATCACGTCAATCAACCAAAGTCACCAGACTCATCAACTATGAGCAGGACCACTGCAGTCAGTTAACTCCTCAAGAACTACATAGCTCTGGGGCTCCCACACATAGAACAACCTGATCACATCTATTACCCAGTTTTAGCTGAGAAGGCTGCATGCATACAGTACACACTTCAGATAGTAGGTTGCTCTAGAGACAGTGCTACTTGGGAGTCACAGGCTCCAGGGTCAGTCCCAGCTCTGCCTTTCTGTTTACTAAAGCAGCTGACGAGAAAGAACCTTCCTTTTTATCCCAGGATCCTCAGTACTTAGTAGTATCTGCAATACTCGTACGTAAAGGATGGGTGCTGTTTTATTAAGCACTTGGGGTCTATGGGTACAGCTTTCCAGATCTTGAAAACTATGCCTGCCTTTTTATGCTGAGTTGCCTTGAAAGGCTAGGGAACTGGTAAATATGGAAGTTATCTGCACACCATGTTACATGGCATGCTGTAAGTGAAAAAGCATGGGATAGCGATGGCAGTACTTGAAGGAACATGGCCTGGACCACCAGGTTTTTCCTCAGTCCCTTGAATTCCTTAATTTACTCCTTGACTGCTCCATGCACCAGGACAGGTAATTTATATGAATCTAATCAAAACTGAGAATACAGAGCAAGCCCCCAAAACATTAAGTTCTAATTTTCAGGCTTTATCACATTCTTTCCTGGCTACTGTCTCCCTCTTACCTTCAGGTTACACTGACCTTCACTGGTCTCATCCAGCTCCTATTATTTAATAGTCACAGAGCTGCCCACATATGATCTTAGCCCATTAGTGCCTCACCAGCTCTTCTAATGCATAACTTCAAGAATTAGTAAGTCATGAAGAAAGTCAGGTTTTCAATTAGCTCACTGTGGCGTTATGAAATAATAGATAAAACATTCAGGGGAAACAGCCAGGCCTGGTGGCACATGTCTTTAATCCCAGCACTGGGGAAGCAGAGGCAGGCAGATGTCTGTGAGTTCAAGGCCAGACTGGTCTACAAGGAGAGTTCCAGGACAACTAGGGCTGTTACAGAGAAATCCTGTCTTGGAAAAACAAAAAACAAAAACAACAATAGAAAAGGGCAAAATATTCAAGGAACATACATTTTTGTCTTTTCTTACAACATATTAAAAATAAATTATTCCAACTCATTGAATTAAAGAACAATGATTTCTAAATAAGCCTATAAAAGAAGAAGAAAACAGAGGTCTTCCTAGTTATTAAAGCAACAAAAGAGAACAAAAATATATACCTCTATACATCAAAACATTACCACAAAGTTTAAAAAAAAATAAGGATAAACTTGGCATAATTGTTTCTAACTACCTTTTTACCATTGGGAAGCCTGAGGCAAAAGGATCAGGAGTTCAAAGCCATCCTTTGGCTTCACTGTCGATGCCTTTGAGGCCAGCCTAGGCTAAATGAAACCCTATCCAAAAGTAGATAAACAAACAGATAAACTGAGGGAAAATATGCAACACAGGAGAGGTAGAGTTATGGTATTAATATATATAAAGATAATAAAAATATAAAAATCACCGAGCTGGAGTTAGGACATGAATGGGAAGGAAGAGAGAAACAGAAAGAAGGGGCAGGAGGAGGCTCATCATTAATACAAGAAAAGAAAATGGCAAATGATAATTAAAATTTTATCTAGCAAATGGGTAAATAACTATAAAGGATAGCCCTCAATCTAGATTATTCTAACAAGAAATCTTATATGCTCCTTCTGGTACCAAAATGGATAAATCTTTCTGAAGGGAAATTTCACAATTTATCAAAATTCTATACAAGTTCACAGCCTCCAATCAATACTTCCATCTTTAAGAATTTACTAGTAGGAAATAGAGAGATGGCTCAGCGGTTAAGAGCACTGGCTGCTCTTCCAGAGAAAGAGGATTCAATTTCCTGATCCACACAGTGGCTCACAACCATCTGTAACTCCAGCTCTAAGCAATCCAAAGTCATCTTGTGGACTCAGAGGGCACCAGGCACACAAGTGGTACACAGACATATATACAGGCAAAACCCCATACACATAAAATACGTTTTAAAAGAACTNAAGAAACCGTCAGCAGTATATGCAATGCCTTCTGTATGAAAACGTTCACCACAGCACATGTTCATGTAACCATCACAGTACTAGGAAAGGAAACTCAATAGGGCAGCTAGTCAAGTTGTGGTATATTCACATTAACTGAACATTAGTGATCTGTTTTCAAAGCAAATGTAGTGATATCTAATGATAAATGAAAATGCAAGATTCAAAACTATTACAAGTATAATCCATACCTATGAGAAAGTATCCAATGTGAATATACGTATTTCACATACAGAGACTCTTGCACTGCTTAGCAATAGGGATGTGTTCTTAGCAGTGCATCATCAGGCGATTCTGTCAATGTGAACACCATAGAGGGTACAAAAACTAAGACAGCTACCATGTCTCTAGCCAATGCAATCTTTTGAGACCACCACATACATGAGGGCATGGCTGACATCATGCTGAAGAACAACATAACTCTGTGTACATGTCAGAGGGGCTGGGAAAGAGAGAGAAGGATAAGAAAAAAGGAGGGGGAAGGGGAAGAAAGAAGGAGGGGGACGGAGAGGGAAGAAGGGAAGAGGGGGAGGGAAAGAGGGAGGAAGGGGAGGGGAGGGATGGGAAGAGAGGGGGAGGGAAGGAGAGGGGAGGGAGGACAGCTACATAAAAGGGTCTAAAACAATGCTCTCAAGTTCAACTTTAAAGGGTTTTGTGGGTTTGTTTTTCTTGAGAATTACGTGAATCAGGACTCTATAGATCTCATGATGACACAAGTAAAAGAGAAACTTTCTAAGTTGATGCTGCAAGTTAGAAAAGCTTTGGTTTTGTCCTCTCATTTGAAAGGTTCTCATCAAGCCATGAAGGACAAAAAGGGAAACCCCAAGACAAGAGAGCCATGAGTACAGAGAGGGAGAAAGACCAGTTCAGGGCCCAGGGATGCCTCAGCAGAGGTGGTGGCTTGTCTCCTGTCTACATTTCCACCGTGACAAGGGGCCATCTCTTGCCCACAGATGAAAACAAAACAAGCTCCTATGCCCTTAGCTCATTCTCTTTCGGATTACAGAATCTATATACACTATCGTGCATTGTTATAAAACTGAAAGAAAATCCAGAAATATCAATACTCCCACCCCTACCTGTAAAGAAGCTGGATGCAGCCAAGAGCCTTTACAGAAAGTCACAAAGCAGAGGAAACAATCTCAACCACTTTGTGAGCAAAGATGGTTTTGACTTTACTTCCCATGTATTTTATAAACATTAGGGAGTGTGAGTGAAAGGCAGCACATGGCCTACAGTTGGGGGCACAAAGACTGGCACCAGTCCCACCTCCTCCTGTGGCTGTCATCAGAATGGACGTCTGCACAGGGAAGTCCACCATGGAACAAAATATCATGACTTAATCTGTGTCTTCGGGACAGCAGATTATGCAGCCTGTTTCTTTTCTTGTTTAATTATGGTGGGTGGTTTTTGTTGTTTTGGTTTTTTTTTTCCTGCTTTTGAATTTTCCTGAAATTAATTTATTTTACTTTTATAATGAGAAAAACAACTTTACAGCAGGTTTGAAATGTTTAAGCAGGTAAATGAAATACCACCTTCATATATTACTTTCCTGTTCAAAAATCTATGCTGGGTGCTAGAGAGAAGGCTCACACTAAGAACACATGCTGCTATTGCAAAGAACTTGGGTTCAATCCTCTGCAATCATCATAACTCCAAGTTCTGGAGGATCTGACACCTTCTGGCATCCAAGGGCACCTGCACAGACACCACACACACACACACACACACACACACACACACACACACACACACAGTGTTTTAAATCTACAATAACTTCCTAGCAGATTTCCTGTCAAATTCATGTCCTTTTAAGGGATTTCTGCCAGATTTGATGAGCTGAACACTTCATATGACATGGAACCCCTTGACCTATTCCTTCGTGACTCTCCCCAAAGCACTCTTGCCTTATGTCTGTCCATAGGTAGATCTCCAGGACTGCTCCCGGGTGCACAGCACTCCCTTACACCCACAGGTCTCTGCTCACTTTACTCTGGTTGAAGTGCCAGTTGTCTCTCCTGCTATAGACAGTCCTCATGCAGCAGTCTAACCTCACACTTAAGAGAGCTGTTTTCATTTTCTCTCTAGGATAGAGGCACATCTTGGTTCTCCAAAGCACCAAGCTTAATGACTTCTCTAAAAGTCATCGATGGCCAGGCAGTGGTGGCGCACGCCTTTAATCCCAGCACTTGGGAGGCAGAGGCAGGCAGATCTCTGTGAGTTCAAGGCCAGCCTGGGCTACCAAGTGAATTCCA
>LZPO01056606.1:0-11110 GCA_001675575.1 Neotoma lepida
GGGGATCTGAGGTTGGTATGTAAAAGGAGTGGAAGATCTTTTTAATGTAAAAATAAATAAATAAACTAAAGAAAAAAAAACAAAAACAAAATCGCAGTGAATTAGGAAAACTGCTTCCCAGGAATTCCCCAGCAATAGTTCTCTGCATCTATGAGGGAAGATGCCTGCCCTCTCTAATTTTGTTCTAATATTGACAAATGTCACATGTGGCTCATGCATCAGTCTGTGTCTTGTCATTTTTTCTTCTCGGGCTGAGATAATTTTGCCCTCAAGTACCTCTTTGCAGCCATTNAGTATGGTATCTCATATTGGGTTAGTGATGGTCTTTCTCTTCAGATACATACATTGGTCCCTAATGCTCTACATTCCTAATACATGTTCAGATATCTGGTGGGGGTGGATTCACTTCACTTGTACAAACAAACTTGTGATGTCTAAAATATGTAAAACACACACCATTCCAGCTACGTCTAAGTGTGGCTGTGCTCATCTTCATTTTTCTCCAGCCTTCCCATCACATTGGATAATTGAGGAATAGGCCACCAAGAGAAAGTAAAACTTCTTTTTTTATTGAAAGTAATTTTTTCCATACACTATATTTGAATCAGTTTCTCCTNTTACATCTCCTCTCAGACCCTCTCCACCTCTGTATGCATCCAACTCTACTCTTTCTTTCTCTCTATCTTTAGAAAACAAACAAATAAAAAACAATCAAACAAGAATAAAATGACACAGATACAGAGAAAAAAGGATAAATCATGAGAAACACATGCACACAGAGATATATACCCACCCAGCCACACAAAACCCATGAAAACACAAAATTAGAAACCATAATTTATAAACAAAGGGCCAGTAAGTTTAAAACAAACAAACAAATAACAATAAAAACAGCCCAATCAAAGCATTATGAGACAGAACATCTCCAAAAGTATCATTGAGTTACTTTTGTGTTTTACCATCTACTGCTTGGCGTGGAGCCTTCCCTTTAGTGTGATTTGTACACCCAATAAGACTACATTAAAGAAAAATGATTTTTCCATTTCAAGTGTCTGTCAATTGGAGGTAGAATCTGGGTTAGGGATTGAGCTTGTATTCACTTCTGTCTGTTCTGGGAACCCATCTGGCTTGGACCTGTGTAGGCCATGTGTATGCTGCCACTTTCTCTGTGAGGTCATATGTACATTAGTCATGTTGTAGCTGTAAGGCACTGTCTCCTTGGTGTCTTCTATAGCCACTGGTTCTTACAAATCTTTCTNCCTCCTCTTTGGCATAGTTTCCTGAGCTTTGAGGGGAGGGGTTTGACTTAGACATACTGAGTGTTCCAAGATCTCTCACTTTCTGCAAATTGTCCAGTTGTGCATTCCTGTATTAGTTCCCATCTACTGCAGGGGAATATTTTTGATGATGGAAGACCAAGGCCTGATCAATGAGTATAGAAGAACATTTTAAGAAGTGATTATATTGCTATTTTCTCTTNGCAGGACAATAGCATTTGTTTTTCCCCTAGGCCCATAGTGTATCTAGTCTCAGATTCTTGGCCACCTGAGCAGTATCAGACATAGGTTTCAACTCCTGGAGTTGATCTTAAGTGAAATAAGATAGTGNTTGATTCCTCCTATGACTTTTGTGCCACAACTGCAACTGTGTACCATTGGGCAGGTCACCATTGTAGATCAAGGGGTTTATAGATGGGTTTGTGTTCACTTTTCTCCTTTGGTAACATGCAGAGTACCTTTCAGTACCATGAACACAAGTCAGTAGGGGTGAAGGCTCTAAGTAGGTGCCAACTAGACTTCTCTGTATTTAATAAGATATGTAAGTGTTGTTTGCAGCAATAGGGCTGCTTTATCATCACTTTACGGAGAGCAACCAACAGTCTTTACAGTACCCTGAGTTGTTTCGGGGTTTCCATAGTGTCTTTTTAGTCAACAGCTCAATTAGATGTAAACCATTCATGGCACTGCAGATTCCATCTGGTGGTGAAAGATGTCCAGTCGGGGCTTTGTCACTGCTGTTCTGCTGTTATTTGGTGATTACATTTAAATTTCTTTCACACACACACACACACACATCTATTGTGATAGGTTTCCATATGACTCCTCAAATGGCTCTTAGTGATAGCTGTCCCTCCCTATGTTTTTTTTGCTTCTCTCCTTCCCTCCTCTCTATATTTAATTTTCTCTTTCTAGTTTCCCACCCCATCGCTCCTTAACTATACTTTCTAGATCCCCTTCCTTGGGAGATCCTTCCCTTTTCCTAGTTCCTTACTCTATACCTAACCTAAGTGGTTATGTGAATTACAGCATGCCTATCAAAAGCTTAAAAGCTAATATCCATATATAAAAGAATATATACCATATCTTATATATAACATACCTTTTTGAGTCTAGGTTACTTCACTTAAAATGATTTTCTTCTAGCTATATCCATTGACCTGTGAATTTCATAATTTTTAACAGTTGAGGGATATCCCATTTTGCAAATGTACCACATTTTTATTGTTCATTCATCTATTGATGGGCATCTAGACTCTTCCCAATTTCTGGGTGTTATAAATAGAGCAGCAATGGACATGGCTGAGCAACTGTCTCTGTAGTATGATGTAGAGTCCTTTGCATATATGCCTAGGAATGGTATAACTAGAGCTTGAGATAGATCTATCTACAGCTTCCTGAGGAACTGCAACACTGACATCCATAGTGGTTGTACAAGGCTGCAGTCCTACTAGCAATGGATGAGTGTTCCCCTTACTCCTCCTTCTTGCCAGAATGAGCTGTTGTTTTATTCATCTTTGTCATTTTAACTGGTGTAAGGTGGAATCTCAAAGTAGTTCTGCCTTCCATTTCCCTAATGACTAGGGATGTTGAACATTTCTTTAAGTGTTTCTCAGTCATTTAGGTTTTGTCTTTTGATCCCAATTTTTAGTGGAGTTATTAATTTTCTTGGTGTCTACTCTTTTGTTCTTTATATATTTTAGATATCAGTCCTTTATTTGATATGTAATTTGTACAATATTTTTCAACTCTATGGCCTGCTAATTTATCTGAATGATGGCATCCTTTACCTTACAGAAGTTTCTCAGTTTCAATGGGTCCCATTTATTAGCTGTTGATTTTAGTGCCTGTGCTAAGGGTGTTCTGTTCAGAAAGTCTTTTCCTGTGTCAACTAGCTCAAGNTTATTTCATACTTTCTCTTCTTTCAGGTTCGTTGTATCTNAACTTAGGAGTCCTTGATTTGTTTGGATTTGAGTTTTGTGCATAGTGATAAATATGGATATATTTGCATTCTTCTACATGTAGCCATTCAGTTTGATCAGCACCATTTGTTGAAGATATCTTTTGTTCCAGTGTGTATTTCTGGTTTCTTTGTCAAAGATCATGTGTCCATAGGTGTGTGGACTTATGTCTATGTCTTCAATTTAATTCCATTGATCAATGTGTCTGTTTTTATGTTAATAGTATGCTGGTTTTATTACTACAGCTCTGTAGTACAACTTGAAATTGGGGCTGGTGATACTTTCTGCAATTCTTTCATTATTCAGGATTGTTTTAGCTATCCTGTTTTTTTGTTTTGTTTTGTTTTCCTATACNAAATTGAAAATTTTTCTTTCAAGGTCTGTGAAGAATTGTCTTGGAATTTTGATGGGGATTGCATGGAATTTACCTCTTCCTGGCCTAAGACATGTCCTGATGGCATATTTACAGAATCAGGAACAACTGACAAATTATGGTTTTCTGGTTTGTGGAATGTCTTGCCTAAGTACTTCCTCTGTTCTTGTCTGATATTGTTTAGGCCTTTTCTAGTTTTCTCTCCATTATTGTAATAAAACACTGACCAAAACCAAGACAGAGGAGCAGAGTGTTTATTTCTTTTATAGTCCATTATTTAGGGAAGTCAAGGCAAGAATCTAGAAGCAGCAATTGAAGCAAAGACCATGGAAGAGCACTGCTTACTGGTTTGATCCCAAGATCATATTCAGCTAGCATTCTTATACAACTCAGGCCTACCTGCTGGGTGTGGCACTGACCAGAGTGGCCTAGGCCCTTATCCTTAAGTTAGCAATGAATAAGATGTACCACAGATATGCCACAGACTAATATAATGGAGCTAATTCCTCAACTGAGGTATTTTTTCTTTTGTGGTTACTCTATATCAATTTGATAAAAATTAAGCAAGCAGCACAGGGCTCAAGGATACAAATAGAGAAGATACACAGTGGTGCCTGGTAGAGGCTCCTCCCTCATTTACAGCACTGGAGAGAGAATGCTACACCACATGCAATATCACCACAAGGAACTCAAACTGGAATCATGTCATCTCTGCAGCACAGTTTTTCCAGAAAACCCCAGGAAACTACATCATCATTATAGTNACACTGTAGTAAAATCCCAGATTTGAAGACTTATCATAGATATACCAAAAAATAAAAAAAAAGACATTAGTAACTGTTGCTAAAATTTCTTCCCAATAAACAACACCTGCCTTGTTTTCTAAGGGCCCTAGGATAAAAAGATGCACTATTTCACCAAGGTTCACTCTGGGGAGCCAATGTGTTTATTGGGCATCCTTATAGAGAGCATAGGTAAGGGATTTCTTAGATGATGTAGATGTACCTACACCAATAGGCCACACCTGAAAAGCCTTACCCAGCAGGGATNAGGGTTTCCTTGCAGCTACATAGTTTGAGCCACCTCTTTTAGTCTTCCATGGCATATATACTCTATCCCCTCTAGAAGGCCACACACAATCAAGACAGAGTTATATACAACAGGTGGTAGGGATCAGATAGATACTCAAATGAGGGTCTTGTGACCCTCTCCATCCTCCACAAGGGGCNGTAAATAGTGAACAAGCCCAGCTGGGATGATTTCCTGAAAACTAATCTCCAAGAAGGTGATTGCTTGGGTCAGAGGACAGTGACTCACAATAGCAATAGAGAACATTTAATTTAAACAGAAGTACTGTGTTTCTCGAGACACTTCATGACTAATAAGAAGACTGGCAGGCCGCAAAGATGCCCAACCAAGTTAACACTTTGGGGTGTGGCAATGCTGTTGCAAAGTAGGCAGAGGTGGAGAAATGCCAACAAATTGAAATCTGCAAGCCAGATTCATTCACCTGTGCTTTGTTATGTAAATATGAAAACACAAATGTGCTGTTTCCTCCTTTTCTTTCTTACTGGTTCAACAACCAACAGGGTACCTATAGTTTTATTCCTTCACTGCAGTCAAATTGGATTAGACTAAAAACATGAAATTGTCCTGGACACATGCTTTATCCATCCCTCTCCTGAATACCTTCAGTGAAAGGCGAAGTTATTTCAGCTCACTTCTTAACAACAATGTGGCATATTAATGAATTATATGTCTCCACGAAGAGTAAGTATGTGGTATTTTTTCACTATGCATTTACAGTTAGAAGCCTGAAGAATTCAAAATTGAAGGACACTATTTATGGTGATGTTGTTAATGATTCCAGTTGATGTTGATAAATCAACATTAATAAACACTTGATGAAGATTTTAGCCTACAGTGGTGTTGGTGTTTGAAAATAAACCTGCAAGTAAAGGCCTTGGAAGATTTCCAGGTGTCTAATGAGATGCTGTTAAATCTCATTACAACAGCCTCACACTCCTCAGTCCTAAGAATAAGTTAAAGAGTGCAGATATCAAAAAGCTGCNAAGCTTTGATATGGCCACATATGCTAGCCTTCCCTGAGAGGTGAGGAAGCTGCTGGGATGATAGCAACCACAGTAAATGTAAGAATGAGAGTATTGAACATGATGGCATCAAAAAAAATTTAATGGTGAAAATTCAGTGTAGCCATCAGAGAAGTTGGCCTACAGTGTGACAAATAGAAGGACAAGTGATGTTTTCATTCTGTAGACTTTCAAGGTGGGGGAGGTATTCATAAGCAGCCGAAAATATTGTCAGAAAGAAAACAGCATGTGTGAAATTTGGGTATAAATGTCTAACAATCACAGGTAAACTACACAGACAACTTTCACTGCTACTTTTAATTGATGATGCTGACATTTACATTAAGTTAATGATACTGATATTTATAATAAGAGCTACTTCTTAAAACAGATTCTTAAAGTACAATTATTTGTCTCAGCATGATTGAGTAGTGATGTTTGTCATTCAATTTTTTTTTCAGGTAAATTGGTCTTTTCCACATGTCAGATATCCACATCTCAAACCCCATGCCTATCTTTTTAATGTAGTATATTCANTTAAAGCTCTCCTTTTACATTGCAGTTAGCATTGTGTTAATCTCCACTCAGAGACTGGCTCCTTCTTGGACTAAGGACAATTTGTTAGACTCATCCATTTTTGCAACAGACTGAGTGTTAGTGAGGACATATGGCTCTGCCTTAAATCAACCACCCAAACCCTGATGTTTCCTAGCCAAGGAGAAGGACTAAGGAAAGAATTTGCTATGAGTTTCTTTTCTAGGTAGATCACATTTAAAACACATAATATTTCAGGGTTTGTTGAGGTGGCATGCCAAGCATTCTTTAAATTCTACTTATGGGATAAGTGAGATGAATAAGAATTTTGTAAGGATCATGAAAAGTCTGCACCAGAATTTATTATAAATTTAGCAATAAAAATTTGGGTTTTTGTTTTGTTTTGTTTTAAAGTGTAGGAAATGTTTAGTGAATTATGTTATTGANTTAAGTAAAATAGTCAATGTTACAGACTCCAGCAAAATGTCTGTTTCTCTGGGTGGGCTTGTGTTTTCTTTTGTCTTCCAATTCAAAGTATGAAACTTCCNTTAATGTAGTTTATGTATGAATTTAGTGTTTAGTCACAACAGCCACCTGATTCCAGAGTTTGGGTACATTTTTTCTCCTCTGAGTTGTCAATGGCAAGGAAGTTTGGTTTGGCTTCTGTCTATTGTCGGTGTATGTGTATTCAGTCTAATCAATGTATATAGCTTCCCAGTCACTCTCTTGACGTGCACTTGAGGCCATGTGCAAATTAGCTGCTGCAGGATTTTATTAGGGTGTTCATGTAACACTGAGGGAAAGTTCAAGTGCTGTCCCTGCTGCACATGTGTGATTGTGTCCTCAATGATTTTTNATATTTTTGATATCTTAAACCTGTAACTTTTCACATAATTATCTTTGTGTGTTTTAATGTTCCCCTTTAAAGCAATAAACACATTCATTCTTCACAAGAAATGGAAAAACAGTTCTCAGCAGATGGAAGNCAGCCTTCTCTACAAAGACCTCACAGCACACTCAGCTTTGGTTTTGCTCTGTATTTTGATTCAAGAATCAAACAGCAGTTTGGGCTTCTGCTTGGGCAGCTGCAGAGGTTGTCAGACCAGTTCTGCTCAGTGCATACTTTGAAAGATGCCTCAGGGTTGTCCAGAATTCATGTGAATGTTCTTATTTTCTGTTTAAACTCTGCTGACTTTCACTCTGGAGTTATTTCAGAATATATCAGACTGAACAAGGAAACTGATTATTTTCTCTGCTCATACCATTTCCTAATACACTGCATTTGTCTTTCTAAAGGTCAAATGTGAGAGACACAGGCAATGGGTCTTATGTACCTTCTTTTCTTATTTATTGGGTTTCCATGTTTGAGCAATTTGGAAAATGTTAATGTTAGTTTATATAAATGTGGCTGATCAATTGCAGTGTGTGATTTATGATGTGTTCTAGGGTCTGGGAATAGTACAAAATGCTCATTGCACCCAGGATATGACTCATATCACTACTGTCAGCAAATAATCTCTTTTCTAATGAGTGAATTCTACTAGTATCTCAGAATGACCTTAATTCTAAGGTCAAGTGCAGTGGGTTCTAATTGCCCAGAACTTCACTGGTGCTGGATTTGCTCTCTGTTTCTTTCTCTGTCTCTGTCTTTCAAGTATTTGTACTCTTTTCTTTCTCAAGGTCCATTTAAAGTATCTTTTATTGGAATAGTAATCTCTATGATGTAGCAGGGGTGGTCAGCTGTAATTAGACCAGTCAAACTTCAGGCAGAAAAACCTGTCAACTTCATCTGCTTAAAATTGGGAACAGATTTGTATTTTAATTTCACCATCTTATTATCATATATCATATATATAGTGGTTAATGGAAGTGCATAATTGTTAACAATCATCATTTTGAAACAATACTCCAGAGAATAGCCTTTCTGTATGAATGACATAAACATGTAACCAGAAGCATATCTAAAGATTAATACTTAATCGAGAGTTGGGGCCAGGTCATGGAGCAACTTATCCATTTAAAAGAACATTTTGTTCCCTTATAGTGTATCTAGCTTCTTAAATACAAATGAAAAGGATGATATCTGATTTCTGATATTTCAGTGATGCTTATGAAATTGACAGACACACTGGAACAAAGCCAAGGGCAGAAACAGAGCCTAAGATATTTATCAACCTCATTGACACCAAAGGCATTTCAGGGAAATGAAGGCTTCATCGATCTAGGGGCAATAAAGCCAGGTTTTGGCATGCCCAGGTAAAGAAAGGTCTCATCATACCTGCAGTCATTCCTCTAGTCTTGTTCATGGAAGACATACAAACAGAAAACTCCTGAGATTCTCACTTGCTACCTGCCCGGAACTACAACATGTTTAGTGATTTTCTTTGGAAGATTGTTCCAGAGTTGAAGGGACATGCACTTA
This sequence comes from Neotoma lepida, assembly GCA_001675575.1. Classification (NCBI taxonomy): domain Eukaryota; kingdom Metazoa; phylum Chordata; class Mammalia; order Rodentia; family Cricetidae; genus Neotoma; species Neotoma lepida. The sequence continues at coordinate 8,658 of LZPO01056606.1, forward strand.
ACCAGTGGCTACATAACAATACGTGAGTCCTGGCACTGTTGTCACTTCCTTTAGAGCCGACACCCATTGGTCAAGAGTGGCTTCCTGAAACACAGAATCTGACAGCTCTCAGTGGAACAAGAGCGCTGATAAGACCAAGAGTGGCTCCCTGAGTCACAGAACCAGCCAGCTTGGATTGAACCAAGAACAGCTCCTGGAGACATAGAATCTGCCAGCTCCAATTAGACCAAGAGCTAAGTTTGGACCCTGAGTGTCCCCCNGAGACACAGACACAGGAAGCATATACTGAACCAGTAGCAGCTCACTCAGACACAGGTACCTCTTGCACCTATTGGAGGAAGAGATGGGCAGACGCCAATGCAAAAATACGTCCAGCAACATAAAGAACAATACGACAACATCAGAACCTAGCCCTTCTACAACAGTAAGACCTGAACAACACAATGTAGAAGAAACAGAAGAAAGTGACCTTAAAAATAACTTCATGAAAATGCTAGAGGACTTTAAAGAGGAAATGAAAAGTTCCCTTAAAGAAATTGAGGAAAAAGTCAAAAAAATGGAAGAAATCAATAAAGAAAATGAGGAAAAGACGAACAAAAAATTGGAAGAAATCAATAAATCCCTTAAAGAAAGGCAAGGAAACTACGAAAAAACAATTAGACAGGCAAAAGAAGCAGTNCAAGACCTGAAAAGGGAAGTAGAAACAATGAAGAAGACACAAACAGAGGGAATACTGGAAATAGAAAAACTGAGTAAATGAACAGGAACCACAGATACAAGCGTAACCAACAGAATACAAGAGATGGAACAAAGAATCTTTGGTGTAGAGGATACAATAGAGGAAATAGATTCAGCAGTCAAAGAAAATACCAAAGCCAAAAAAGTCATAACACAAAATGTCCAGGAAATCGGGGATACCATGAAAAACCAAACCTAAGAAAAATAGGGATAGAAGAAGGAGAAGAATACCAACTCAAAGGCACAGAAAATATACTCAACAAAATCATAGAAGAAAACTTTCCCAAATTAAAGAAGGAAATACCTATAAAGATACAAGAAGCTTACAGGACACCAAATAGACTAGTCCCCCAAAAGAAATCCCCTCGCCACATAATAATTAAACCACTAAACACACAGAATAAAGAAAGAATATTAAGAGCAGCAAAGGAAAAAAGCCAAGTGACTTATAAAGGCAGACCCATCAGAATAACATCTGACTTCTCAATGGAGACTATGAAAGCTAGAAGGTCCTAGACAGATGTTATGCAGACATTAAGAAACCATTGATTCCAGCCTAGACTAATATATCCAGCAAAACTCTTAATAACATAGACGGAGTAAACAAGACATTCCAAGACAAACCAGATTTAAANAATACCTATCCACAAATCTAGCCTTACAGAAAGCATTAGAAGGAAAATTCCACCCTAAGGAAGTCAGATATAGCCATGAAAACACAGGCAATAAAACAAAGAAGGGAAATACACACACAACACCACCAAAAGATAACAGGAATCAACAATCACTGGTNATTAATATCCCTCAATATCAATGGACTCAATTCACCTATAAAAAGACACAGACTAACAGAATGGATAAGAAAACAGGACCTATCCTTCTGCTGCATACCAGAAACACACACTTCAAAAACCTGTACTCCACAAAATTGGAAAATCTGAAAGAAATNGACAATTTTCTGGATAGGTATCACATACCAAAGTTAAATCAAGACCAGATAAACTATTTAAATAGACCGATAACCCCTAAGGAAATAGAAACAGTCATTAAAAATCTCCCAACCAAAAAAAGCCCAGGACCAGATGGTTTCAGAACAGAATTCTACCAAATCTTCAAAGAAGACCTAATTCCAATATGCTTCAAATTGTTCCACACAATAGAAACAGAAGGAACATTACCAAACTCTTTTATGAGGCTACAGTCACCCTGATCACCAAACCACACAAAGATGCAACAAAGAAAGAGAATTACAGACCAATCTCCNTCATGAACATTGATGCAAAAATACTCAATAAAATATTAGCAAACCGAATCTAAGAACACATCAAAAAAATTATCCACCATGACCAAGTAGGCTTCATCCCAGGGATGCAAGGATTGCAATATTGACAATATTGACAACATACGGAAGTCTGTCAATGTAATACACCATATAAACAAACTGAAAGAAAAAGACCACATGATCATCTCATTAGATGCTTAAAAAGCCTTTGATAAAATCCAACACCCCTTCAGGATAAAGGTCTTGGAGAGAACAGAAATACAAGGAACATACGTAAACATAATAAAGGCAATTTACAGCAAGCCAACAGCCACCATCAAATTAAATGGAGAGAAACACAAAGCGATTCCACTGAAATCAGGAACAAGACAAGGCTGTCCACTCTCCCCATATTTATTCAATATGATACTTGAAGTTCTAGCTAGAGCAATAA
>LZPO01056607.1:0-11135 GCA_001675575.1 Neotoma lepida
CCTCCTTGCTTTTTTCACTTTTAGGAATGTAAGCAAGAATGTTGACTGTCATGAGTAAGAGCATGGTTTGGGGTGAGAGACAATAGAACAGTGAGACGGTAAGAGTCCCCCCTCCACACACACATACATCCCGGGGTATGTTCATCAGACAGCACCAACATCCCAGCCCTATAGAGCATAGAGTAAACTTTTATCACATGAAGGTGTTGATGTTTTGGGCTTTTATCAGTCAGCCATTGTGTAGCAAACAGTGTTAAACTCATAGGGTCATGACAGAATAAGCATTTCTTTCTTACTCTGACTGTATTGATTGTGTACAAATCTTTGTGTCATCTTCATACAGTCTGGTAGCTTTTGTGACACACCCTTCTCCCTTTCCTGGGACTTCAGGGCTAGTCAAGAGCTAACCATTGTGACAGTCAGCTGTCAGATAAGTGGTTGTGGGGAATCAGCTTACAAAGAGGTCATGCAACTAAATGTCAAAAGGTAAAAGAGACTTGGAAATGGGTTTTCTAAGGTGTTATTTAATACTGTCTTGGATGGAGGTGGGTGACTATGGCATTGCTCGTACTGGTGTATATGTGAAAAGGTCTGCCATTTTGCTGTCTATCTCTCAAAACTGTAAAGGATCTGAGAGTATACTCTGCTAGCCTATTGGTAGGTTAGTCTATCATAACTTAATAGATATTGACAGGAGACTAACACTTGGTGAAAGATGAAGTTTACTATTCACAACAATGGCAGAAGTCAGAATACCTTCACATATGGCATCTGTTTGAGTCGAGTTCTCATAAGGGAACATGGTGAGGATGAATTAATCCTGTGAACTTGGTGGAGTGCAACTCAGGAGAGAAAGTCTGAGACTCAAATCCCAATATTTTAATTTTATGTGTGTATGTGTGTGTACACTTGTGTGTAGGTACACATGTGTATATTTGTGTGTGTGTGTGTGTGTGTGTGTATGTGTGTGTGTGTGTGTGCCAGAGGTCAGTACCAAGTGTCTTTCTTAATTGCTCTCTCCTTTATTTTTTAAGGCAAAGTTTCTCACTGAATCTGAGTTCTCAGATTTGGCTAGATTGGCTGGCCATTAAGTTCTAGCAGTGGATTACAGGCTCAAGCTTTTATGAATGGATGTTAGGGATTTCTACCCAGACNCTCATCCCTGAGAGAAAGAACTTTGCCATCTGGGTCATACCCNTAGCCTCCAAATTTTTCAAAGCATGCTTACCTTTTCCTCCAGATGAGGGGACTTCATTTTCCAAAGCTGTAAGCAGACTTGGCTTTTTTTCTACAGATAGACATCACATCTTCCATGTCAATTCATTGTCTATACATCCTTGAGAAGACATTCTGGAACAAAATACATCACAACTTTCTGCTAGCAACAAAATACAAGAAACCCAGGGAGTTTTATAAACTACTCTTGCTACAGTTATGACTGACATCCTAATTCCTATTCAGTGGGCACCTTTGTCTGTTCATCTAGCCTGATCCTCCCGTAACCTTTGATGGTCTTGTAGTCTTCGCCTACTCTGGCTCTACTGGTTTGGCCTTTTTCAGATCCTTTCATCGATTCATCAATATATTTTGAGCAGTCTGGATCCTCTAGTTGTTTGGTAGGCAGTTAGATGTGCAGAGCACGGAGGCCTTGTTCTCATGGAGCTTGTAGCTGAGGAAGCTCAGTAATAAACAAGAGAAGTAGAGTAACACGTGACTTGTTAGACAATGGAAAATGCTAAGGAGATNAATGAGGGAAATTGAANAGGTGTATAGGGTTGCTGAGAGAGTTGTAATTTAAGAGAGAAGACCCTATTGAGAAAGTCACCCCGGGATAAATACTTGAAGGGAGTGAGAAAACCCTGTGATCATTTGGAGGAAGTGGATGAAAAGTCTAGAAGAAGCCGGCAGGAAGTGGAAAGGTCTGGAGCTTACACAGAGCGAAGTGACCCTGAGGAACAGCACCACACTCTTGTTCACATGCTTCATGTTCAACTTCCACAGCTCATCCTATGCTAACAGTGTTAGGTGTACTTTTCCCTTCTCACAAGCGTGTGTGTGTGTGTGTGTGTGTGTGTGTGTGTGTGTGTGTGTATGTGTGTGAGTGTATTATACCTGTTTTTGTTTTTCTAAAGGCAACTTATGAATTATTCTGTTTCTTCCTTTACCAAATTGGAAAGTTAACTCACCTAGAAATAAATTCCCATCTGGATTAGATTTTATTTTATTATTTATTTGATTTACTTTCTTCTTTTTCACTCATGTGTCTTTTTTATTTATTTTTGAAACAACCAACAAGATGATTTAATTTTCATAGCTTCTCTTTTTTAGAAATTACCATTTCCTTTCATTTATTTATCTGACTGACATTTACGATCCTTATGTCCACTTCCAGTAGTGTTCAGGGCGCTTCCATCTTCCTCCACTGGGTAGCTAAAAAGGAAAGGCGGATGCGTTAGTTCATCTCGGATGAAACTATGGTTTGTCATCTTATTTTTTGAAATATTTTTGTCATGTTTCTCATTAAGTATTTAGAGTATAATAACAACATTTTCACTATTTTCTTTGTGCTTTCTTTTTGTTATTTTAAGTGGAGTGTTTTTTTTTTAATAATTTCTCAACAATGTTCAGAAAAGCTATTTAATTTGTATATTTATTTTTAATTTACAACTATTCATTTTGTATAACCTCAGTCTATAAAATTAATCACCATGTCTTTAATTTACCTACTGATATTTTTCGTGTAAGTGGCTGCACTCTCTTCCTTAACTAGGTTCTTATCCTCTAATGCGGGTTCCTGACGGTAGTTTAACAACCTTACTTTCATTTTCACACCTTCCTTTCTCTCTGCCTCATTTCCCACTTTCCTATTGAGTTTTCTACATTCTTGCGAGTTTAATTTTTTTTTTTTTAATCAGTACACATCATACTAAGACCTTCTACTCACTCGCTCGCACTCTCGGCATAGAGTGGTGAGTTTGAAGTCCTTGGCCTAGCTCTCCAGGCGGTCTGGTAAGTAATGCTTCCACAGCTCTGCAGCCTGACCTGTTCCCACTCATGCTGGACAGTTCAATAGTTCATGTGCTGGCAGCCCCGGGCTCTGAAGACTGTCTGCATGCCCGTCACGCATCTTCTGGTGCTGTCTGTAAAAGCCTTCCCACTCTCCTTGTCCCGCTTTGTGTCAGTCCTGCAGATGTCCTTTCTCGACAGCCAAACGGTATTTCATTTGCTTTTCCCGTGAGCAAACTTTTCATTTACCTTGGGTGTCTCTTTTCGGTCACACTGTCCTGTGAGCATCAGCAGCCATGCTGTGTAGATGTATCAGATGGGCTCAGGAGTGGCGTTATGCCCCGCTCTAACAATGCCTGGTTCCTTCTGTTACTCATTTTTCCCCAAGCTCTAACCATCATTCTGCTCACAAAATAATAGCTTTGAAAAGGCCATAAACTTGACAGAAAGCAGGGAGGGATATCTGGGAGGGTTTAGAGGGAGGGAAGGGGGGGAAGGGAAGGGAGAAATGTTGCAATTAAATTATAATTTCAAAAATAAAATAGATTTTAAATATTGTATAGAAAATGGACGATATGTTTAGTTGTATTTATTTTAGTTGCCATTTAAGATAACGTTCTTTGGTAGTAAGTATAATTTATATTTTACAATATAAACATGACCTTTAATGTTAAACAACTAATGCTAAACACTGAACATTTAGGTAATTTTAGAATTAGGTAACTTAGGAAGGGTCTTTATCCTACCTATGAGTACCATTCTGTTAATGACATTGACTTAGTTGCAATAACTCACTTTTATTTATTTATTTTGTTTTTTGGGACAGGGTTTCTCTGTGTGTAGCCCTGGTTGTCCTGGACTAGGCTGGCCTCCAACTCACAGAGATCCANCTGCCTCTTCTAGTGAGTGCTGGAATTATAGATGTGCAAAGACATGCGCCACCACTGCCCAGCAACAACTCACTTTTATTGTCAGTTTAAGTTATTTAAGGTCAGGCTTAAAATAGTCTAATCAAATTATGACAAGTTCCACATAGAAAAGTGTCCCAAGTGCACTTCCTAAGGAAAGTACTTACTCTGGGTGGTGAGGAACAGACCTGGAGACAGACATGTGCTGTAAGTTGTCACCCGGTCTCATCTTCTCCAGGTCTACAGAAGCTAAAGCATCAAGTCATGCAGCTTAAGAACTTCTGGAGTTGCACATCCTCTTCTGGCACACTTTATAAGTCTGACCAAATCCAGTCAAACCAGAGGCCTTAGATCCTGGCAAGGCCTGCATGTTACCACATGCATTTCTCTTGTGCTTTGACTTTCAGATAAAGTCTGAATGGTGACTCAGAAAAATCTCTCCCTCACTTTTCTACCTTGATCTGCTTATTATTTAAATCACAGTGATTACTAATGAAATTTGGCTAGGTTGGTAAAAGTGAAACCTTAAGTTTTCTTCCATATCTATTTTGCACTGATTTTTTGCATTGAAATTATTTAATTTTTAACTTTGTTATTCAAAATCATCTACTAGTAATTATTTGTAAGTGAAACAGAATTGTTTTGTTAATTCAGTTTTCATTCTAGCTTTTTATGCTTCCTAATTGGTTGTTGATACAAAAGAAATTCAATTATGCATGTCTGGTTCTAGACATAATTTCATTATTTTTTTATTTAGAAGTTGAAGTGATTTCTTTTTTACAATAAATGATTACTGAATAATTTAATTTTTTATTAAAGGAGAGTGTATGACCTCTAGTATACTCAGAAGATTGAATTTTAGAAAAATCATTTCATTGTTATTATTTTGTCATGCTGACCTGTGTATACAAGATAAGTACTCCACCACTGCGTGTCCCCTGAGACCATTTAATGTTGTGAATATGATATGCTTATATTTTCTGAAGTTTGTTTTGTATTATGATGTTATATTTAATCATTTATTAATATTTTTTATCTTGCTGACATGTGATTATTTTTTAAATGTTTTTTCAGAGTGCTAAAGCCTGAGAAAAACTTCAATAGTTATTTTTCTGAAGATAAAAGAGCCCATAATCTCCCTAAGTACTTTATGTTCAATTTGACTTGATATTTATAGATATTAATTTCTCACCATAAATGTAACTTTCTTCTCAAAGCTAGGAAGTTATAAAAAATCTGTCACTGACTGTACAGTATAATTTGTAAATACTGAATTTTTTTTTATTATTGCCAATTGATTTTTTTCTTTCTCTAGGTAAATGTGTTGACAAGGATATGCAGTAAAAGACTAGAACTAAATGAACTGTGTTTGCTAAAAAGTTTAGGAATTGTTTATGATCATCAATAACATCATTAAATTATATTCAAGGTTCTATGTGCAGGATTAATGAGCAAGTCCGAGAAAAGAAAAAAGAAAGACTGAAAGAAAGGCACTTGTAGTTATACAAGCTGTTAAATAACCATATAATTTACCAACCTGTATAAGAGTTATCACTACTACAGTTGATACCAAAGAAGAAAGGAGAACAGGGAAGTTCCAGTTTTCTAAAATACTATTAGGACATGCACTAACATTTATACCAAATGTAATAGAAACATGAGTATAGATTAATAAAGTAATGTTTCAAACAGAAGCAGTGACTAGGGGCTGGGGAATGGCTCATAGGTAAAAGCATTTACCTAGCAAGCGTGGGGACTGGAGTTTAGATCCCCAGAATCCATTCAAAAGCCAGGAAAGTATAGCAGCTGCCTGTAACTGACCCTCTTGAGAGGCAGAGAAGGGGTTCCTAAGGCAAGCTGGATAGCTAGACTTACCAGGAACCAGGAACTGGGAGTTCAGCAAGAGACCCTGACTGGAATAAAAAGTGGAGAACAATTGCATTAATGGTAGTAAGGTTCATACAACAATTGTCCTCAACTATTATCCCGCTGCTTAGAGTCCCAAAGTCGTCCCTAAAATAATGCTGTTTGTTTTGTTCCAAGGAAGCCACAAGGGAGAAAAAAAAAGTCAGAAAAGATAAAGAAGCACTTGAAACAAATAAAATATTAAGGAATCAGTGGGTATGTCTTTGCACTGATAGGCTATGTGGGGTTGCAGTAAGATGTATATATTCCAAGTCTGGAATTCCAAAATGTTATTTTTAGCATCACGAGATGTTTTCCTGAATTAAATTTTGTTCATCGAGGTATGTTCCACATTGAAAAGGTTACAGGTATGGTGGCTAGAACAAGAGCCAAGCTGTTAAGTGGTTTTCTGAGAACCCAGATCAGAACATTTCACACTGCAATACACTGAATGTCCAAGATACAATATTGAATAGTGTATAAAATAAATAATTGATGAGTGGCCTCTGAGAGAGAGAGGGGAATGAGGAGAGACAGAGAGAGATGAAGAGAGATGAGAGAGTTTCTGATTTTATACTTTGTATATTTGCATAGTTTAAACAAAGTGCTATGGACTTTCAAAACATAATACTTAAATAATTTTTCCACTTCCAGAAAGCTTAATTACAATGTTTTGATATGTACTGACAGAGTAGTAGAGTGAGGGTAAAAGTTGCTCACCACTACTTCCCCTCCACACCATTGTTAAGATGAGCAAAGCAACGTTTGAGGATTATCTTTAGTAATTTCTCGTACTTGAAGTCTCAACATCAGCATCACCACAAGAATGTTCACAGTTAAAGGTCTGGTGTGATGGCTCAGTGGGTGAAAAGACTTGTTGCTAAGTCTACGACCTGAACCCTGTCCCTGGGATGAACACAGTGGAGGGAGAGAAGTGATTCCTACAGTCGTTCTCTGACTTCCACATATGCACTGTGGCTCTGTACCCCCACACAATGAATGAATGAATGAATGAATGAATGAATGAATAGATAAAAGCAATTAAAACTTTCATAAAGGATACAGTTATAGGAAAAATGTAATTTTAAGAATTATTGCACTTAAATTTCAAATTAAATGGAAGTTTTGGGTTCTGGTAATTCTGCAGGAAAGATTTCCAACAACTGGGAATAAATGTGTTTATTTGTTACCATCTGCTTGTTTGAATGAGATTCATCATCTCAGCTCAGTGATGATGCTATGAAAAATCGAAGGCGTTCATTGAAAAGTCTTGAATCCATTTCAATAACTGCTTGAATCCATTGCAAACACAAAACCACAACATATTTCTTACTGAAAGATTGAAAAAAAATGAAAAAGTCTCACGTAGGTTAAATATTACAAGATCTTCCATGATATTTTTGCATTATATTTATACTACAAACATAAAACACAAAGAAAATTCAGTATTTTCCATCAGGTACACAAAGATACCTCCAAAGCCCCTTTTATGAAAAACTTCACCCTTCCTATGCTACTACAGATAAAGGCTGTGAATAAACTTCTTCACAATTCACTGGGGGAGAATAAGGCAGTAGCTGCTGAGAGGACAAGGGCTGGCAGAAACAGAGTCCTAACAGTAGGCTTTCTTCATGAAGATGGTGCTTTCTAAATCACTGGAAGACTGTTTACATTTCTAGAAACAGAAGTCCAACAGGGAGGCGTAAGTGGGTTAGTTTCTCTGTCCCCGGTTTACAGATGGCCAGTCTCATGGTCTTTCCTCTCTGCAGTCTCATCCTTCATGTCTTCATGTGTCCAACTTTCCTCCCCGCACATGGGTTGCGCTAGTTCCCACTACTTGTTTAAAGGTTCTGTTTCTAAGCATATACAGGGTCTGGATTTTGAACTTAGCATTTTTGGCAGACACAAGTCAGTACATAATAGGAGTTACTTAGTGCAATCAAGTAGGAGTGTGTTGATTATTTTGTTATTTTTTTTCCAATGGAGAAATGATTTTCACTTTGTTCGGGACAACATAAGATTTATTTTTTCGGATTTTAAGACTAAAATTTTAGTTTTAGTTACACATATGTGTATGTGTGTGCACGTGTATATCTGTGTGTTCATATATGCCCATGTGAGTACAGGTACCCTCGGAGGCTAGAAAAGCATGTTGGACCCCTTGGAGCTGGGGTTACAGGCAGTTCCTTGTAAGCTTCCTGACATGAGTGTTGAGAACCATGTTTGGGTCCTATGCAGCAGCACTCCTCACTCTTAACCCCTCTTCCCTCTTTTAACAGGACTCTACACAATCGAAGTTCAAGTGATAGACGGTTTAGGCTAGCTTCATACCCTCTTTATTTTTCTTAATTATCCTACAAAAACTATGATGTCAGCAAAATGGAGCCTAATTAAGAACTGACTGCGTGNTGATGATCCCAAGAAAGATTAGATNCCTGTAAGTCTAAATTCTGTGCCTCGGTCTTGGGAATGTTTGCCAGGGAAACTGATTTATACCAGTTCCTGCAGTAAACACATAGACATGGGCTAGCGTTCTTACATACCACTTATGTCTTCTGGGAGGGAGGTGCACAATTCCAAGTCAGAACATTCAGTAAGACTGCAAAGGGTAAGACAGCAGCAGAACTAAAATGGCGATTTCCAGAAGCCCTTAGCATGTCTTCGCTTAAATGAATGCTATCCTGGTAATTGATGCTTTTAGGGTCCTGAGACAATACAATCTGTCCTCAGCCTGAGAGTACAGCCATAAAATGATGGTGTGTGCACTAAGATGTGTGTTACAACCTGGGTTCTACATACTTTCATTAAAGGAACATGTAACCTTTGCCTGGCTCTGTGGATATCCTTCAGTCAATTACATCATCCTGTTGGGACCACCAGAACTTCAGCTATTCATTTTATTCCATACTTACTTCTCTTCGTACCCACCCACAGAATAAATTATAGGACATGCGAATCCAAATTAGTTTTTTCTGGCTACTGCCATTTCTGGGAAAGAGAAGAGGATAGAATTACTTTTAGAATTTCTTCTGAGAATTTATTGGTCTCTTAGGTTTGTAAAGGCCATGGGTATTCTATATGGAACTAGCTAAGTTATGTTAACATGCTGCCATTAGGGTAAAGTCTATTGTAAAATATATCTGATGGTTGGTTTGTTTTATACGGCAGAAATTTAATGCCTTTTGGAGCTGAAGCCACTATTGTTAAATATCCTTAACATTGAAAACACTGTCAAACCAAGCTGAATGAGAACAATGTGGTACAACAATAAGTTTGAAAAATAATGTAATTAAATTATTATATTTTACTTGATTACTTGTTAAGCAGTAGAAATTGTGGGAGTAGATTATGGGATTTGTTTGAAGGGATATAACACATTTCCCCAAATGAAAACATCTGTTCATGTTGGTGTTTTCCATTAGTCATCTTCAGAGATGTTAATTTAACTTAAAACAATTCACACTCTTCTGTTGATGATTAATTTCAAAATGATGTTTGCATTATTAGTTGAAGTCAGAGACACCATGAGAAATGGGAGTGAAAACAGATGGCTGGATGATGCATGTGGTACTTTGAATGTTTACATTAAAGTGGTGCCTGGTGTTTGCATCTAGATTGGGAGAAGAGTAAATGCTAAAATGGGCACAAGTTATTAACATGCCTGACTTAAAGAGTCCATGTAAAACATCTCAAAGGCAATGCAAACTTACCCAGTTCAATGTGGTTGATGTAACAGGCGCTCATCTGATATTATTCTACAGAGCCACAAGGTGGATAGTGACTGTCCAGTTTCTTTCCATTCACATTTTTTGGAAAAGTTTCAAATAACAAAACCTATCAGAAATTCTCATGATTTGCTCTCTGAATCTTTCATATCCTAAATACTCTAGGTTTAGTAGTCATCAGAATTTTCTCTGTGTATCCAGGCAAACATATTGAAATATATTTGGCAGTACCCACACTAGACAGGCATTCTCACTCACCAGTGAGAGCCTAGCCTCATGCCNGCAGGTACCAGNCCTGGAGCTGCATTTACTAGCCTCAGCTCTGGGAATGTTGTGTCCACCTGCAACAGGTGTTTATACCCAGTGCTGACTGCTCAAGCGCTCAGCTGCACAGCAGGGCCTCTTGAAAGAGCTGCGCCTCTGTATGCTGAGCCTACCTGAGAGACTGTGGTTGCCAGGAAGCCATGTCAGGAAGCTGCTTGTTCGGAACCCCCCCCCTTTTTTTTTAGCTTTCTCAGGCCTTATGTGGATATATATGGCCAGACTTTGTAGACGGACTTTCTTTCCCATTGCCAGACCCAAATAACGACATGGAGACTTACTAAGTGTGAAAGCTTGGCCATTATCTTAGGCTTAGGTCTTGTAACTTAACCCATTTGTACGGATCTACATTCTGTCACATGGCATTACCGTTCAGCTTGCACCTCCTGTTTCCGTTTTGGCTAGTTGGCAACTCTGCCCTTCTTCTTCCCAGAGTCCTCTCTGTCCCCAGTAGTCCCACTTAACCTCATCCTAGCTACTGGCCGTTCAGCTTTTTATTATACCAATCACAGCAATACATTTTCACACAGTGTACAAATAGCCCACAGCAATTGTTTCTTTTATTTTTTGGAATTATAGTATAATTACTTTATTCCCCGCTTCCCTTTCCTTCCTCTGAACTCTACCACATACCCTGCCTTGCTCTTTCAAATTCATGGTCTCTATTTTTCATTATTTATTGTTCAGTATTCTCCAAAGCAAGAATACAATGCCATGTAAAAGTAATACTTGGAAAGCAAGGGATGTAGTTTAGTGATAGCATATTTGCCTAGCATGTAGAAGATTCTGGTTTAAATCGCTAGCACTTCCTAAAACAAACAAACAAAAAACAGCAAAACAAAACAAACAAAAAAGCAAGAACCAGTACTCACAAATGTGGAAAACAATAGATGAAATAAAATGTATTAAAAACTGAATCAGAATAACTGAGGGTAAATCCTAGAGAATATGAAAAGGAAACAGATGCTGGTGAATGATCTATTTATTCTTGTAGCACGTGGCTGAAGGCACTAAGCAGCTTCTTAAGATGGCTTCTTATTGCTTGCACTTATGTGTCTAGATGTACATTTGGTAGTCACCAGCATATACTACCAGCAATTCACCCATCAGGGAATTATATTTTATCCATTTACTGTCTGGTGTTAACTAAACGCCTGCTAGATGTCCATCACTGCCTCAAATCAGAAAATATAGAAATATTAAAACAAACAAAAATCACTGTCCACAGAACTTACATTTTAATGCAAGAATATAGAAAATAAATAAATTA
>LZPO01056609.1:0-19788 GCA_001675575.1 Neotoma lepida
CTGGTTATATATTCCTTAGACCTCTTTGTAGTAAAAGTCTCACTTTTGTTGTTGTTGTTGTGTTACAGTTGTGAGTTAAGGTATCACTATGTAGACCGGGCTGGCTCATAGCAGCTCTCCTGCTTTGGCTTCAAGTGCTGAGATTACAGGTGTGGGACACCATGTCTGGCAAAAGACAGGCTTTTTTTGTTTTTCTTTTTATTTGTTTGTTTTTTGTTTTGTTTTGTTTGTGTCTGTGTATGTATGTATGTTCACACTTGTGTTCATATGTATGCTTGTATGGAAAGATTCACATATGTGTAAGTGTGAGTGTACAATTATGTGTGCATGTGTATGGAGGCCAGAGGACAACTTTGATTGTCATTCTTCAGGCACCATCAGACTTGTTTTTGAGACATTCTCTTACTCACCTGGAACTTTCTGATTAGGATATAATTGCTGGCTAACAAGCCACTTCCTCTACAGTACTGGAATTAAAACGTGCTCCACTATTCTCTGCTTGAACTCGAAGGCTAGAACTCAGAGCTTCACACTTGTGTGGCAAACACTTCACTCACTCAGCCATTTCACCAGCCCACACATGGACTGCCTTATGATCTGTGATGACAAGCGGTATGACAAGNAGAAGAAAGGAATGTTTTTCTGCTTATTTCTCCTCTGACTAAATCAGATAGTGAGAGATGAGGAAGAACTTCATTTTATTTCTCAGTAACCAAGACTTATAAGCCTGGGTGGGAAGGAAGTGAATTGAGAGGGTTCCTCACCCCACTAGCAAAGCCCTGCAAAGGCCAGGTCACCACCCTCAAAATCCTCCCTGCCTTCAAGGATGTGAGCCACTTTGCAGATGTGAATGTGGAGAAGGGACAGCATACACTGCTCAGCACTGAACCACAGTGTAAATCAGCTCCATAAGCATCAAGCAAACCAAAATAAAAGCTAACAACACTGCTTCCTAACATCTAAGCCGCATCCCATGACTACAGGAATATAACTGCAAGGTGATTTGCCATAGAAAATACAAGGCAATGTGGAGCAGGGCACAGAGACCTAGACTTGGAGTTAGAATGACAGGGTCAGATGTCTCTCACTAGCACCCAGACCTTAAGTGACCTTCCTAAATAGTAACATCTTAATTTATAAAGTAGGAATCACAATAGGAGTCCTCCTCATGGTGATAGTGCAGTAAAAGTGAGAGAATGGATAAGATTGTGCTTTTAAAACATAGATTGTGCTAGAATACATTTTCTACTTTTTAAAAATTATAATCAAACACATTGACTTTTCTATGTCAGTGTCATTCTTCATAAAAACCTTCAAATTTATCCTTACCCACCATGCTGAGTCTCCCATCACTCAGTCTCACATCTGAAATATTTGTGTTTAAAAGCATACTGCTTCTTCATGAAAACTTTTTCTTATAAAATATGAACTTAAACATTCTGTATAGTACCTTTTCCTACACTGAAATACAATTTTGGATATACTGACTCAGAAAGTAAGAGAATTTACACAAGGCTTTAGTCACAGGAAAAATTGAGCTATACTATGAGCCAATAAATGACAATGAAAACATAAATATAAAATAATTAACTTTGTTACAAATACCTAGTTTGTTTATTTCAGGAAATTTAAATATAGACTCATCATTAGTAATTGTGTCTATTCTTGATGATATGTAAACATTTATGACTACATCTGAATATAAGATAAATATAAAGTTAGAAATGATACTTATAAATACACAAGGGAATTCCTTGGCTATAAACAGATTATATCCTGAAATTTGAGTAGTAAATTATTTATTAAGAACTTAGGATGCATTTTATCACTGAAACAACATTAATATGGCATGATGGGCCCGAACTACATCAAAAAACACATTTGACCCATAATTTATCACAAAGATTAATAACTATACAGGTATAAGAATTGCCCATAGAAAACACATATGCCTTTGAAAACCCCAGGAAAATGATTCTTAGCCCTTCCCCTAATGGCTGGAGAATTGGATAAGGAGGGCTGTATGATAGTCTGAACTCTGAGAGGGCAGATGCAAATTTTACTTTAAGAGAAAAACCCAGATTCAAAAGATCAGGAACAAACAGAATGATGGGNGAGTCTTCATATGTTATTGTTCTTATCATCATCATCATTATCACTGCCCCATCATCATTGCCACTACCACCACTGGTACTTACAAGAAAGTCAACAACTACTAATAACAATAACATTAAATACAAGAAACATGCAGGCTGGAGTCTGTGGGAGGCGGGAAGATCTAGATGAACCCAGTCCAGCTAAGAACACTGCTGTGACAGCCCAGGAAAGAAAAGATTGGAGATTTGAGAGGGGCTTTCATCTCTATGCTTCACTGTGAGTTTTCACAAAGCTTACGTGGGTCAGTCCCATGAGAAACCAAGAGAGAAGCAAAGTGTGTGTCAGCAGATGGTGATGGCAGTGATCCTACTGAGGAGTCAAAATGCAAAGGAAATCAGAAGAAAGCAATGCCTGAAGCCAGGCATTAGCTGTGAGTGTTGTACTCTAGGTGATGGAAATAAAGGGCACTCCAGGATGCATCCCTGCACTTCATCACTCCTTCATTTCCTGAGAGTCTTTCCTGGTGCCACATTCTCTTGGTTAACTTTCTATGCAACTGATCATGCTTTCCCAGGGCCCTGCTCTGAGCTTCTAGACGTTAAAGTCCCTAAGCTTTAGTACACTGCTTCCAATTCTGTATCCTGCTCCATTAGCTGCCTTGAAGTCATATCATAGACATATTAGACACCTCCAAAAGACAATTCTTGTCCCACCACCTTCTCAACCCTCTTCTTGGTTCCTGATCTCTGCAAATCACATCATTNTCATGGTTACTTAGGGCAAGATCTTGAGAAACACCCTGGTTTGCAGCTTTTACACCTTTCTCTCCACAATCCCTTGAGCTGTGTGTTTCTTGTTTAACTCAATATCTTCAAAAGAAATGCCAACATCCACCTAATATCAATCCAATTCCAGCTGGGACTATGGCAGTCTTCTAACTTGTATTTCTACTCTTTAGATCCCTTGAGCCTGTTCTTTGAGATTAGGGAGTGTTTGAAATGCTAGTCTGAGCACATCCCTTCAAACCCTACACTCTTTCATAGACAAAATCACACAAAGTCAGTCATACTTGCAAGCTGTCCTCCACTCCTCCCCTTATGTCCTTCTCTTCCCTCACTCATTTATTTCAGTCATAATTGGACAATTATACAGCTTGTGAAATGGATTTCAGAGACACTTACGACTTACTTTTGAGGTCTCACACTTACTTATGATGCCTTCCCTGGTTACTCTACTTTAAATAACCACTTACACATATATGCATGCCTANATACGTGCACACACACATATACACACACACATGCACTATGTCTTCCTTCTATGCCTTGCTTTACTTCATACCATTTATGAACATAATGTTATATTAATATTTGTGAGCTCTTCTGGTAATATAAATTTTATGAAGATGAAGATATTACTCACTTGCTCTTTAGACACTCTATTTAGACACTTACCAAATTGGTAAGTGCTCAGCATATATTTTAATTACTCATTTTGACTCTTTTTTTGACATCTCAAACCTCTCATTTTTTTATGATGAAAAAAATTGGTCACTTACACTGACACATAGAAAACATGCTTTGCCAGAAAAGAATGATATTGTACCTAGAATTTGAATTCCAGAATGTAATTTGCACAATTCTGTTTCATACAGTGATTTTAAAAAACCAGTTGGACTTTTCAGAAGCAGCTAAGACTTCAAAGTGAGTACTTTCTAATACTGTGTTCTAGGAGAGAAAAATGAAGCAGCTGACAAATTCTTTACTCATGTTTTCAAAATGTGTTCTGAGGTTTAAGAGGTAAATATGTAACTCACCCTCAAGATTTTATTAAATATTTCACTATTTGACAGTTTGTGTTATAGTTTTTCATGCTATATCTGGAGTTATGAACTAAACTATAAATGATTTCAAGTAGCGAATCTAAGGGCTAGGAGTTTATTTGTATTACTGGGTTAAATACCAAAACTGTCTAAGAGTGGCAGTTTTGAAAAAAAATGCAAAAGTCTTTCAAGAATTACAAAAGTGAAACATTTATTTATCCCATGTATCTACACTATACCATGTACTCACACTGTCCCATGCACTCACACTGTCCCATGCACTCACACTGTCCCATGCACTCACACTATGCCATGCACTCACACTATGCCATGCACTCACACTGTCCCATGTACTCACACTATGCCATGTACTCACACTGTCTGAATTCCATTACTAAACTTACTTCTAGGAATAATAACCAAACAATGGGCATCTTACCATCTAAATATTATTTAAATTATTTTTGAGCAGGCAGAAAATCCGAAAGGCCTGTTAGAGATAAATTCTGCATTTAGTGTCTTCAAGAGTAAAATTTTATTAATTTCATCCCTAATTTCCACAACTTTGAGATAATTGTCATTGGAAAGTGGAAACCAATGAACTAAAAAAAAAAAGATATCAAAACTCTTTCAGCTCAGAATAATATAGATATGCAAAGCTGTACGGTTTTTAATATCTTAAAATTCTGTATCATTGCTATCATTGTGTCTTTTTAGCTAGAGAACCCAAAACAACCAATTAATAATAGATTGTATAATGTAAAGGATACCTAAATGACTAGACACTAAACTAAGGGTACCTGTATATAATGTAATTGCCAATTATGGCAATCACCCATCCAATGCATAAACTACTACTGTTTTAAAGTCACAATGAACATCTATATGTTAGACTGCCCAATGTTCTTCATTTCTCCAGGCAAGCTTTGTGTTCCAGCTGTAGCAGTAAAATTACCGAAGCGGTAATTCTCTTAATATTTAAATAATATATTAAAATTTCATTTTCAGCACCTGGAAGAATCTGTTTGTGTGCCAGCAAATGAGGTAGCTGGGCCTCGAGCTCCTATACATATGGGACTGAAAAACAACCTATCACAAATAATTACTAAGCCAGAGCAGCTGTAGCCACTACAGCAGTCATCTNAAAACCAGGTCAAAGTTGCTCAAATTNTTTTCCATTTTCAAGATACCCTGTGAATAAATTCTGTGATGTTTATCCTTTTCTATTTTTCTCATTTTTAGATATTATTTACTTTTCCTGATAACCATAGATTGAGGTAGAAAGGATAGAAAAATCCTCTTGGGATGTATTTTTCTTCCACTTAAGCTAGGAATATTAAAAAGCAAATTAGCTGCTGACTTCTTAGAGTTCATTTCAAGCCTTTTGTGACTGCTCTGATCTAAAAGCTCATGTGTTTGTTGTATCTGTTTACAAGAAGTATTACAAATTCTGTGAACACACGAACAAATCTAAAGCCTGTGCACTGTTGTACATACACAGCCTTCCAACACATATTGCAAATATAAGTCTGAGCCTTAGTATAGACACACACACAATACTAACGAAATGATTTTTATGTGTTTTTAAATATGATACAATCTGATTCACATACTGAAGAAATATAAAAAATGATAAGCTTCTCATTTATTAAATGTGAACACATTGATGGGGGATGGGACTAGCAAACATAAGGTTCAAAACCATTTTGTATGCTTTTGTTCACACTTAGGAAAATAAAATCCTTTCAAAGAATGTCTTTTATGGCCACAGTTTTTAAGTTCACAACCTGTCTAGAATGAGTTAGGTGTTATACGTCTCCCACCTCTCAGTCTTCCTAATACACTCACTAAGAAACAAAGGCTCAACACGGACAACTTAAGGTTTAGAGGGATTCATGTTGCTTTTCTCAAAAGCTCAAGACAAAAAGAAAATTTGAAAGGTGTATTTAGTAAAAAGATGGCAATGGAAAGAAATTCTTATTAAGTAGAAATTTTAATTGCCTTGAATTGATTTTAGATTTACAAGCAGATCCTTGGCTATAGAAAGGCATCTAAACGTCTAGTTCTGACATGCAAATTGTCACATCCTATACCTGATATTTAGAAAGAAAATAAATTAAGATTTTATTTTGTTGGAGGGAAAGATGGGGATTAAAGGATGGAGGGAAATTTACTAAGAATTTATACAGTATTACCTTCAATCATTTTGATGCAAGTCATTCATACTACCACCATGCTAACAAGACATCCAATTTACTAAACAATGAATAGTGAAAATACATTTAAAAGGTACAAATGACTGTCCAAAGAATGACACTGAAAAATATTAAGTAACAGCCCTACCTCAAGCTAAGCCTCACCATTAAAGAGTTTTAATGAAGAGAGCCTTCAGAGGCTAAATCAGGAGGCATTGATTAGATTGCCTCTAACTTTGTGTTTTGACACCTTCGTCTTTCGTGGCATTATATTGTCTCTGTGCGTCTCACAAAAGAAGCATTTTACCAGGCCCACACAAGAACAGGAGACAGCAATGCGTATAAAAGAGACTGTCAAGGGTGTGAGCCAAAATGGGTCTCATTTGGATTTCAAGTGCAGAAAACTCCTAATGCATCTCATTACAATGTATGTGAACCTCTGAAGAGAAGGATGGACTGGGATTCTCATCCCTATTAATTTATTGAAATGGATTCAGTTTTTTTCCCTTGTAGATCAGGAGAAACCATGTGTTTCAAGCAAGGTAACAATATTATAGTTCCACTAACAAAATCTGCTATGATTCAGTATGTCCTTCTTTCAGATAAAAGGGATGCAGTTTCCTTGATAATTAGAATTTGTGCTTAAAAATAAATCCTACAATTACATAGCAACAAATAAATATTCCTTGTTACAATCATTTTTAAAGATATGATGAAGCAGCTGCACAGCTTTGGTACAGAGTAGGGTTTTTACCACTTGAAATCCTATTTCTTCCCTGACTACCGCCTTTCACATGCTGGCTTTTTATTTCATTGACCAGTTGTAAGCATGGTGTAATTAGGATAACACCAAGGAAAGTCACATTTTATTAAACATAGTGAAAAGAAAATGAGGCAAAGTCTCAGTATTTTCAGCACCATGCTATATAATCTACTATACCTTTTTCAGGGGAATAGCATGGGCCTCAAGGTCCCTATTAGATAATTGATTGTTTTTGAAGTATTTATATTTATCTAATTCCCTAACTTCATTAGAATGATATCTACCATTCAAAAAATTCTAATCCTGAACTACAGAGAAAGGGCATGATCTAATGCAGTTAGACACCCCAAATAATTCCCCAGATCCACAGGATTGCAGAGAGAAGACATATGCTCTCATTGCTCTTTAACACCATTAACATTTAGAGATGATTGATTATGTCATACCAATAGCATTCTGTGAATGCAGAGCTGATCTATTTTTTATGTAAATCATACAACCTGCTAGTCAAATTAAAGGTTAAATATACATAAAGTCTTAAAATAAAATACAGATAATCTTTCAAATACAACATGGACCCATGATATACATAGTCAAATCTAACAGCAGCCATGGATTCATGGGATGCCTCCTGTTTAAATCCAGAAAAACAACATGACTATGTCTTCCCTAGGTTGCAATGCATTTTAATACAAAGGAAGTCACATGTGCACAGCCAAGTAGAATTAAAAATTATAGCCAGAAAACACAAGTAGAAATAAATGTATAATCACAAACTTGAAAAGAACTTTATAAACAAATACANATTCATTATTTAAATTTCTCATAGATGTGATTGTTAATAGGTCACAAAGAAGATAGATAAAAATCAGATAGTATGTGTACATACATGTTGATATGTGTGCATATGTCATGTAAGCAGTAGAAATTTATATATGACTGATCTTAATTAACTTTAGCTTGCAATTGTCTTTACAAGAATGTTTTGATATCATAAGCATTTCTAGAACATAGACAATGGGGTTTTTGATGAATTATAATTAAGTTAGAATGATATATGTTTCTTATTTTTGTCTTGACAGTTCTTATACTCTCAGGCAGAGCCTATTACAAACAAATATACAGCAGGTTACTTGTTGAATAATGTATTTCAAGTAGTTAAAATTACCGGGGAGTTGCCTAAGATCTACACATGAATACATATTTTGAACTTAATTTTTATTACTGCATTGAATACATGAATATATTTTATAATCTACTTACAAAGCAGTTAATATCAGAGTTTTTAAAGGACATAACAAAGGTAGTAATACTACCTTTATGACATAAACTTTATGGCATTATGAATAAAACTGACAAGTATAAAATTTGCTCCATAAAATAAGTGATATATTTATGTTAATTCACCTTTTTAAAGATATTATGTGTTGCTCCATATTTTTTGACAAGGCTTCCATTCATGCTAGAGACATGTTGAAAAACACTATATTTTTCTCTCAATAAGGAAAATCACTTTACTCACTATCATGCTTGTTCTGTCTCAATAAAAAATCAATCATCAAATGCTTGCTTCCAAGTTTTACTTGTTAAACTGCCAATTTATGCATACAGTTTGGCTCAGCAGAAATTCACTCAGCACCATTTCCTTCATTATTATAATTTTGTACATCTCATAAAATGCTTTACACACGGGGTGTCAGGGGGGATTGGTTTGAAAGTTTTCACATGCCTCCACGAAACAGGTCCCATTACAGCTAAAGTACAGTGGGAGGTTGTGGCTCCAAATCATCATTTTTAAAGAAAAAGAAAAATTATATCATTTCTGTGATTTTTCAAAGTACTAAAGGCCTGGCTGAGCCCACTGACTGAGGCGACTGAANTGGTTGTCTAAAATGGTAGTAATGTCAATGTCAGATATGTAGTTATCTTTTCATCTTGGCCTATTCTTGAATGTACAAATCAGATGCTTGAAGGACATCTCACTGACCTGTTATGGCCTCTGGACCGCTCAAACACAATGATAGAATTCCTTATATAAGAGCCACATTTTGGAGAAAACCAGCTTCGTCAATGATGCCTTTGCGACATCTGGCGGTCCTTAGGATATATAAAAATTACCTTTTGTTTTTCCAAATCTATCAGTACTTGAAATTCCAGTCCTAAAGCCTTTGATTCCCCCTAGCGGGGGCACAAAAGCACTCTGGCCTGCAAACTAAATTGTGGGCTACCATGAATCCATATGGTGCAAAAGGTCACAAATCTTGAGATGTGGTGACATCATGACAATAAGACACTTTCTAGACACAAGCTGACCCATTTTGAATATAAAAAGGACCCTGATCACATGTTCCCACACATTTAAAACTATAGAGAAAAGAAAAATATGCTAAGTGTTCCAAGCAGAAGCTGAGCACTTGTGTTTGAGGGTACCTATAGTTCCCACACTTAAGGAATACTACACAGGGATTTCCAGCCAGACTGCTTTAAATGATCTAACAGCTGTTTTATTATGTTGTAGGTTGAGGCTCAGTAAATGGTAATAAGGGGTGGGAAGAGGCTGAATCACAGGGTGCATGTCTCCATACACTCATCAGTTGTTTTGTAAATTATTAATTTGGTCATACTCAAGTGTGTTCTACATGTTCTGCCTTTATTTACATTTCCAGGAAAGCATAGAACTTGAATATTACTTTATGCAAAAGATAGAAACCTTGTCTTTGGATATTTCTTGTTCTGTAGGTGATTCATCATGAAGAGAAGGGAAGGAAAATCCAGCTCCATCATTTCATCGCACTCTCTGCAGGCAACCTGCTGCCCATGTTGACAAGTCAACACTTCACTAGTTCTCTGCTGAGCAGAAGAAATCACTCGTGTTATGTATCGGGTCTGCCACTTATGCTGAGACTTGGTGAGGTAACACACTTTGCAGTAACAAGAACAATTACAAATGGACAGTGTTTATTCTCTATTTTTCAACCAACATTTCAAATATTTGCGTTTATAAATCTGTATTATTTTGGCTATAAAGTAAGGCATGTAATAGATTTTTTTTTTTTAAGAAAAGGACTTGTGTTTTCTAAATAACTTCTATAATTCTGTGTGTGCGTTGCATCTGTATGCACATGTGTTTAGAGGTCAGAGGTCAATCTTGGGTGATATTCCTTCTTGGGGACCATAGGCTATCTCACTGGGACTTGGGGCTCACTAATCAGGCTAGGCTGGCTGAGCAGTGAACCCCAAAGATCTGATGTGCCTGTCAACAGCACCCCAGCACTGAAGTTATATATATGCCACCATGCTGAACACTTCATGTTGGCTGTAGATCAAACAATCTCGGATCTTTGCTACAGTAAGTGCTTTACCGAGTGATTTCCCAAACCCCCATAATCAATATTTTTTTCAAGTGAGCAATGGTTTATAAGTAGTTACTGTAAAAGATATTAAGCATATGTTTATGACTTTCATTTAAGTACATTTTACCTTCCACAACTGAACCAACTTATTTTCATTTGTAAGTAGCATATTGAAACTAACCCTAAGATAGGCACGATGGTAAGTTCCTGCCTTTTTTGCACTCAGAAGCCATTTAAGCCCAAGAGTTGGAGAAATGTCTGAGCAACATAGGGAAACCCAGTTTTAAATGCAACAACAAAAATAAAATGGGATCTAACTTACTAAAATTGTAAAAGTGTTATATATATTGTAAAGTTCTAAGATGTGTTCCATTGGATGTATATATATGGCTCTTAGGATGAGGACAATCACTCTGCAACCCACAGATCCAGGGAGGCTACCTAGCAGGAAGGACCCTATGATGACTGTAGCATAAAATAAGTTTGGGTTTTGCCCAGTCACTGGGCAAGTTTCAGTGAAACATTTCATTATTAGGATAAGAATTTGTACCTCTATTTATGTTCAAACTATCTGTATATTATCTCTCCTGCAGTTGTACATCGAATGTTTTAATAATAATAATAAAAAAAGGTGTGTGCCACCACAAAAAAAAAAAGAATGTTAAAATCCAAGCTACAAGCTGGTGAGATAACCAAATTTCAGGGATGACATGATAATTCTTTGACCTTTTGGGTAGAACATCTGGTTACCAACTGTAGGAAATGGGCTACCTCTAGTGCTGTCTGAGAATCAATGACACACAGCTGCAAGGTGCTTGTAGAGTGAAGCCATCACTAACATCTCCAGCACTGCTCAAGCTGTTGTTCAGGAACAAGAGCAGCAGATGCACACTTGTGACCCCAACACGTGAGAAGCTGAGTTCAAGGCCAGTCTGGGCTCATAGCAAGACCCTGTCTCAAAAACCAACAAAGTACAGTATTTAAGGAAGATAAACTACTATGACATTCTGAATAAATGAGCCTTTTTTTATTAGTGCATTGTGCTTACTAGGCCAGTGTTCCCCTACTGTGCTACATCCTAAGCACTTTTGAAAACCATGTGCAAAGCCTGAACATGAATGGAAAAATAAAATTTTAGAAAGCAATCATGTTCCCATTATGTAAGTGTCCCAAGAAGTCTTTCCATCAACAGAACGAAGACCACCACTTTTCACATACACTGGGTGGGATCATCATGTAGATGGGTTACGTTGAAGTGGGAAATCTCTGTAATAGGCCTCAGCAACTATCTGACAACATTCTTATCTCTGAGGTTGGTAGAAGCTAGGAGTTTGTTCATACATTCCAAAGGATTCACTTAATAGTCACAGAGACAGATGTTAGGTCACATACACAGGTGGGCAATAAATAACTATCGAGGGAGCTAAAGATGACTCATCATTTGTCTCTGGACTTCCAACCTTGTCCATCTAACTAGTCAATCAGCCTTTATAGGTGCAGCCTCTCCCCAGGACTTTGAGTTCACCCTAAGATGCGTACTTTTCAAAAGTTAGATGCTGTTCCCCTATGGTTAATCACTAAAACATTCAGCTTTAGGTTTTCAAAACTTCAAAGCACTTCACAGCCTGAAGGGGCTTCCTCCTGGACTTTGTGGATGATGGCTCTCCAAAGGAATATTTACTGTTGCCATTCTGGACCGTTGTCCACTCCTTTAAAGTTCTTTCCCTCCTCTGCCACCAGGCCTCTGACTGGTTCGACCTGTACTTTGTTCAGTGCGGTAAATAGGATGCATGCAGGGCTTCCTCATCTAGAGCAAACTGGTTCTTATAGTGATGCTGAGGTTGGAAGGAAGACAATGANTGGAGGTTTGTGCAGAAGAGAACATAATCCAAAGGGCATTTAAAGGGCAGCAGTAGCTAGAAAACAGGGTCCAGGCAGTTCAGTGGGAACTAAGGAGGTAAGCACCTGAGGAAACTTGGTTTCATCCTATACCTACAATAATGGTTTTGAAAATGATTTTAAGCAATGATTTCAAGATATGTATGAATGTATGTAATTCGCATAAATAGTACCTCCCATCATTAACTATTTAGGGCCCAGAATTTTTGTGATTTTTTTAGGCACACAATAAATATTTGTTGAATTATTGAACTTTGAGCAGCATTGAAAAGAGGGCCACATTGTGATTAGCTTAATTCAAAAGCTGACATTAAGAGCTCAGTCAAGTCCCTTCTTTTAACCAGTAGCAAATCAAATGCTTTATTGACAATGTCCACACATGTTAAAATTACATACACACACACACACACACACACACACACACACACACGAGACAGAGAAAGAGACAGAGAGAGACAGAGAGATATATAGAGAGACAGAGACACAGAGAGACAGAGAACAAGAGAGAGCTTTTTCATTATTTGTTTTGAGTAGCTGTGTTGCTGGTATACCTTTTTCATTTGTATGTACTGTTTCAAAGTAGCTTCTAAAGTTAGCACACAGTGATAGGTTTCATTATGGAAGTTGTATGCTTATTTGTGCCTCCTCACCCCTTCCCCACTGGCCTTCCCCTCTCACCTGCCTACCTCCTGTTGGTCCCATTCACTCTCCAGAATAGCATTCCTTCTGGTTTCCTAGATGCATTCCATTACTTTATTTTTCCTCACCTTTTGCCCAACTTGAGATCTCTTATTCAATTCTCTGGGTTCCTTGCTATTCTCATGCCCTACACATGCACACATGCACACATACAGTATCTACAGACTGAATTATGATATGTGCTGGGGAGGTGGCTTAGCAGTTAAGAGTGCTTGATGCCCTCCCTCCTCCCCATGCCTGACCTCTCTGTTTGTGCATGGGCATGTCTGTACCTTACCCAGCTTCAGTATCATGGTAGTACTGACTCTGTGTGTGCATGGGATTGTACCTTACCCAGCTTCAGTATCACGGTAGTACTGACCTTGTAGAATGAATTTGGTGGCGTTTCTTGTTTTTCCATTCTGTGGGAAAGTTACAGAAATACTGGAGCTAACTCTTCTTCAGATGTCTGNTAGAATGGAGCAGTAAATTTATAAGCTTCTAGGTATTATTTTGAGGGAAATATTTTTAAATAAGACTTGAACTTGATTCTTCATTGAGTTCTATTAAGTTGTGTATATCATCTTGATTTAATTGTGAAAGGTCATATGTGTTTAGGAAGGAAAATTTGGGGATTTGGTTCTCAGTTCACAGTTTTCTCCAGGGATTGAATTTAGAAAATTAGGTTTGCGCAGGAAGGACTTTTACCCTCTGAGATATCTGTTGATCTGATTCCCTAGATTTCATTGGAGTCTTTTGTAACATCTCTTTTTCTTTAAATTTTTGTTTCCTCGCATTTTATTTTGGGTATTTTCTCTCTTTCTTTTAGTTAGTTTTGTTAAAGCTTTGTCAACTTCATTTATCTTTTCAGAGAATCAATACTTTATTTGGTTCTAAGTAAGTATTGCTTTTTTTTTTGTCTCTATTTCATTAATTCCTGGTCTAATTTTAGTTAGTTTTTTGTCATCAACTGCATTTGAATCTGATGTGTTCTTGTTTTCTGGGGCATTGAAATACATCATTAAGGTGATGTATTCATGATCTCTGGGTTTTAAATTTAAGCGCATCTTTAAATTTTCCTCCTAACTGTATTCTAGAGGTTTTGGTAAGTTGTCCTGTCATTTTAATTTGATGCTAGACATTTTTTATTACTTTGTTTTTTTGGTTTTTTGGGTTTTTTTTTGAGACAGGGTTTTTCTGTGTAGCAGCCTTGGCTGTCCTGGAACTTGCTTTGTAGACCAGGCTGGTCTCGAACATACAGAGATCCACCTGCCTCTGTGTCCTAAGTGCTGGGATTAAAGGCGTGAGCCACCATGCCCGACTCTTCCCTTATTTCTTATATGGCTCACTGTTTATTAAAGTATATCATTCAGTCTTCACATATTTGCATAGATCGATGGTTGCTTTGTGGCCTATAAGGTGTTCATTTTATAGGTGAGCCACTGAGAAGGATTCAGATTCTGTAGGGATTAGCTGGAATATTCTGTAAGTATCTGCTAAATCAACCGATATATGGTGTAGTTTAGCTCTGAACTTTGCTGATTTTTGGTTGGAAGATCTCTCTAAAGATGAGTGCTGTATTGACATCTTTATCTGTTACTGTATCAAGACCTATGTTACCTTTCATGTTCTTTGTTGCTTGTTTTATGAAATAAGGAGGTCCAATATCACAGGCATAGATATTTACAATTGTTAACTATTAATACATAATGACTTTCTCTCTCTCTCTTGTGCCCAGTTTTGATTTTGAGTGTACTTTATTAGATAATGGGATCATTATGACAGTTTGTTTTTAGCCTCTGCCCATTTGGTAGTTCAGTTTCCATCCATCAACTCTCTGTTTTTGGTCTTTTCACCAGTAACATGTGTCAGATCACTTTTAAATAAGTCAGGTAGTTTGAATCTTTTAAATGGTGAATTGAGTCCATTGACATTCAGGTTATCATTGAGAAGAGTTTGCTGTTTTGTATGTTTTGGTTGTTCTGTTTATCAGGTTATTGATAGTTCTCCCTTGTTAACTTCAGGTTTCTTTGGGATTTTTTTTTTGGTTGTTTTTTTCTTTTCTTCTTCTTTCTTCTTCTTCTTTCTTCTTCTTTCTTCTTCTTCTCTTCTTCTTCTTTTTCTTCTTCTTCTTTCTTCTTCTTTCTTCTTCTTCCTTCTTCTTCTTTTCTTCTTCTTCCCCTCCTCCTTCTCCTTCCCTCCTCCTTCCTCCTTCTACTTCTTCCTGCTTTTCCTCTGTCTTTTATTCTCTTCATCTTTATTCACCTTTTCCTCCCACGAATGTCCTCTCGGCTATGCTCTGTGAATGAGACTCTTTTTCTCCTGTGTATGGCATTACTTTGTTTTCTGCAATGCTTGCATGCATGTCATGAATTGTCTCAATTTATACGTGTCTTGAAATGTTCTTATTTCTCTGTGAATCTAAAGAGATAATATTGCTGGATATCACAGCCATGGTTGGCAGTGATTTATTTACTTTCAGGGCTTAAAATATATCATTCCATGCTTTCTTAGCTTTTAGAGTTGCTGATGAAAGATTGTATGTTCTTCTGAGGTATTTGCCTCTGTAGGTGAGTTCATATTTTCTTCTTATAGCTCTTAATATTGCTTGTTCTGTATTTTTTTGCATTATGTTACAAAGAGGGTCTTCCCTGGCCAAGTCTGTTTGGGCCTCTAAATGTCTCTCATATCTGGATGTCCATTGCTTTCCTTAAGCTTAGCCAATGTCTGCCTTTAATTTCATTAGATGAATTGTCTGTGCATTTAGACTTTATCCTAGTTTTCAGGCATTTTGGTACTCACTGATCTATTTTAACATCCTCCATGCTTGAATGTATTACTGTTTAAGTTCACTCCATTGCTGAGATTAATTCTTCTACTTGGTCTTGCCTATTGATAATGCTTTTCACAGATTTTCTTTCCTTTTTTATTTAAAGATTTGTTTTTCATTATTTGTGTGTATGTGTGTCTATGCATGGTTATATATGCATGAGTGCAGGTGTCTGTGGTGGCCAGAAGAGAAGGTTGGGTTCCCTGGAGCTAAAATGACAGGTAGTTATATACTGAGCTATCAGACATGGGTGGTAGGAACTGAACTTGAGTCCTTTTAAGAGCAGCACATGATATCAACCATGGAGCCATAACTATCCCCTGCATCTTTTATTTGAACAGTCAATTGTTTCTTTTGATTCTTTTTCAGAGTCTGAATTTCTGTGCTGAAATTTTCCTCAAAATTGCTGATCTTTTCTTCCTGATTGTCTTGGTCCTCAGTTGATCTTCTACGCTGTATTTACTTGTTTCTGTGAATACTTTGCACGGTCACTAATCCTTTTTAAAACAGGACTGGGAACTTTTTCCCCGGCATTTCAGCTTTCCTTGTTTGCCAGCACTGAGTGAACTTGCCAAGGTATTTCATCTGTTCATTTTTCTCTCTCTCTTTTGCTCTGTTCAATTCTTTTGATTGAATATGTATTCCATACATCTACACCATTAAAACATTTTTGTTGTTTTATTTTACATGTCTTTCTATTGGGTTATTTTCATTTAGATTTGTGTTCTCCACTACTACTTGAGAGATACTGACTGCTGTAGCATATAAGGATTTGATAGTTATCCCAGGGTTAATCTGTGGCAGAAGACATTTGTGTATTTCACTTCTATTTCAGGCAAAGTTCAGAGACAGCAGTACTAGGCTACTGGTTGGGTAAAACATGGTTTATAGTGCTTTAGAGTTAATAGTATTAATAGTTAAGGGAGCAAATGGGACAAGGGGACAAGAGGGAGTCAAGTATGAATGAAAGGGTAAGTACATGACTTAGAAATAGAAGACATAATAAAGACAATATTATAGAGTGGTGCTGAGAATAAAAAGACCATCATCAAAACCTACTTAGATGAGAACCAAGGTTATTGCTTAAATACAAAATGACCTTCACAGGCACCTGTGTTTGAACATCTGGTCTCCAGCAGGTGGCACTATTTGGGAAGGTTGTGGAACCTATAATAGTTAGAGCCTTGATGGAAGAAGTGAGATGCTCAGGGCAAGCCTTGAAGTCTGGTAGCCTGATCCCACTGCCTATTCTCTCTCTGCTTCCTGACTGTGGTGCAGCCTCACACTCCAGCCATCATGCTCTCTCAGCTGTGATGGACTGTACCCCTTCTTAAGTTGTAAGCCAAACTCTCCTGCTGAAGTTCCTTCTTGGCAGATATTTAGTCACAGAAACAATAAAAGTAACTAAAACTAGTCTAAAACAAAACAAAACAACTGAAGGACAAAAGTAAATAAAACTAAAGGCAAGATATTAACACTATGGTCAGCATTTCATCCTTGTCATCATGAATGTGGTTTCATCTTCACCCTCTGTCTTTTGTAGTAGTCTCTGCAGGTATGGGGACTCTGAGTTTCAGTAATTCAAACATGTTAAATATGTATGCATGTCCTTCCTAAAGAGAGGCATGTCTGTGTGGACTCTACTTTCTATCAGAATTTCCCAACCTGAGGATCCTCCATACACCTCAGAAGACAGTTACAACTTCACCTTTGGTGTTTGGGGAATCACCCCTTCCACATTGTCAGCACCATGTGACTGTAGCTTTGAGAGAAGGCAGNCCTCTCTACTTGTGTTTACAATTGTCAATGGGTAGGCTCTTCCCACCCTCACGAAATTCAGCAGGGCAGTTAGGCTCTTTAGTTCCCTATTCCAGCAGCAGCCATGTTCAGGTCCTGGAGTAGAAAGGATTTCCCTGGCAAACACTTGACTGTTTCAGCAGCAGTGCTGGGCAGCAGGCACCATGGGCGTCACTCCTGACTGCTTTTTGTTCTCTGTTCTGAGATCTTTACAAGGCCTGTTTCTCTTTTCTTCAGCTCTCTTACATTTTATTCCAAGTCTTTGTCATAGGACAGAGTGATAGAAGTGTCTTCTAATCTACCAGAACGTCTCAAAATGTAGTACGTTTAAAAAGGTGCAGTTGTCCTTTAAGGAAAAAGAAGTCTCCTGAAGCTAAGTTCAATGTACACTGATACAATTAAGAAACTAGACACAACTAAAAAGAACAGGCAGCTAATTTCTCAAAGACCTTGAAAAAATACACACTAGCAGCAGACAAGGAAAGGAAAACTTGAAGGAAATCGATACAGAAGCAGTGAGATTTTGGATTCTTTCATCTTTTTGATCCTATAGAGAGTTGACTCACAAACACTCTATTAGCAGGTACAATCAGAAAAGATCTTATAGAGCAGCCCCTTACTGTGGCCAGAGGGCAGAGCTGCTGGGGTGTCTCTAAGCCACTGAGTGTGACTTTTCCCTCACTCAGCTCTGTGTTGTGGCCAGCTCCACACCTCAATCTGCACTGCATTGCTGTNATGTGGGCAACAGGACTATCTAAGGGAAGAAACCTGGGGAGAAAATCCATTGATTCATTCACAGAATTAGGGATCCCCTTCTGCTGTCCTCTGTCATTGTACCCCCATGTCCTCTGCTTCTAGATGATTCTTTCCCTTGTCCTCTGATTAGAAATGTTCTCGGGACCTTTAAGCTACTCTCACCATCTGTGCCAAGAACCAAGGGAGAAAACAGAAATTCACTAAGTGTTTTTGTATAGCAGCATCCTTCTTCCTGATTCCTCTATTAGTTGGCCACAGAGAAAGACTGGGTAGAGAAAAAGAAAACAAAAAACAAAAAACAAAAAACCAACAAAGGTATTCATACTCTGAATAGTCAGCCATTATGAGGGAGAAAGGCACACTTTTGAAATTGTTTACAGACTGACACTCCCAGCAGGTAAACACACCACCTGAAGAAAACATTTTACAGCAATAGCTTTCCAGAAGAATAGATATCACAGGGGAAAGAGTTGTTTTATCTTCAGCGCAGTGGTTACACCTGAACCTACCACTGCCTCAGCTGCTGACTACACCACTGCAGCTGCCACCACCTTGCGTTGAGGCCAGGGCCCGGGGGAGCCTTCTAGTCATGCTGCAGCTGCCTGTTGTTTTGACTACGTCTCTTTTTATTTTACCAATAAAACTTGGGAGCCAGATGCTGGGGTGAAAACCTGCTAGCTCAGAGAGGCAGAGAAAGCAGCTGGTTTACCTTTCTGCTCCACTGTCCTCTCAGAAAGAGGTTTTTATCTTGTCTGAAAAAACCTCCAACCGGATGTGTCTTCCTTCTCCTTCCTGTGTGTCTCTCTCTTTGACCTCCTGATTTCCCCCTACTCTATTGCTACTTCCAGTCAACTGATTGCTTGCTCTGTCTCTTGATTTATGGTTGATTTTATTTAATAACACAATCTTGGGGTTTACAGTGTGATCAAATATCCTTCAATAAAAGAGTTGGTAAACTTTGTGGTAGACTGAATAATAGCCCCTTAGGTGGCCATGGCCTCACTCGCAGAACCTCTGGATAATACTTCATACAGCAAAAGGAACATCAAAGCTAAAAATAAACTAAGGATTCAGAGGGAAATTACCTAGATGCAATTATAAAAATTATTATAAGGGGGATTTACAAGGCCAGAGAGGTGGCACAGCAATGAAGCCAAGAAAGAGGTCATACATTTTGAAGATAAAGAGATAGTCAAACAGTGTTTCTATAATGATAAAGAGGAAACAACAACCCTGACAATCTTAAATGTGAATATTTTTAATATCTGATGTCTGTAAAAATAAGGCAAAATGTTGTTAAACCAAAAGAAACAGATATTACAGAAAAAGTAATAAGAGCAAGGGTACAGAAGAGCTGAGAATCAAGCTATAGACAACGTCAGAAACCCATTCATTTTAAGTATATATAATGGTCACTAAGATAAAATACAAATTTCCCAAAACTTTGTGGTTATAGACTAAAATATTATCTTGCCAAAACAGAATTGAAATAGAAATCAATAGCAAGAATATCTGAAAAACTACAACCAAAGCAGTCTAAAGTTTAAAACATAAATAATCCATGGCTCAAGAAGCAAGTCTCAAGACCTGTTAAAATA
>LZPO01056610.1:0-14422 GCA_001675575.1 Neotoma lepida
TCCTCCCCAAAGTCAACCTTATTTTATTATTCTTTAGTATTTGCCTATTTTGTTCATTTCTGCTCTGATCTTTGTTATTTTATTCCTTCTACTAATGTTGCATTTGTTTTGCTTTGGCTTTCAGTTATAATGATAGTTGGTGTTGAAACTATCAGCTTCACAGAATCCAGGATCAGCTGCGAGATGGACTTCTGTCTATGTCTGTAGGGAATTATCGTGATTACATTAATTGATGTTGGAAGGTCCATCTTAATTATGTTTGTGTGTTGAGGGGATTATTTCCAGGGCAAGGAATCCTGGAGCGTGTAAAACGGAGAAAGTGAGCTGAGTACTAGCANNGATGCNTTCATTGNTCTAATCATGATTGTTTCCCATGCGAACCTTGAATTTTGGGCTAAAATAAGTCCTTTCTCCTTTAAGTTGCTTTTGTTAGAGTATTTTATCTTGACAACAGTGAAGGAAACTCAAATGACTTATTTGTTCTCTCTCTNNTTCTCTCTCTTTATGGAGGTAGTCACTGATTAAAAACTTCCTTATAATATTGCCTTGTCTGTATCCCATAAGCATTTGTAAATTGTATTTTCTTTTCTGTTTATTTCAAGACAAAATTTAATTGTCCTTTGGATTTCTTTATTGGCTCATTAGTAATTAAAGAGCATATTGTTTTGTTTTTATATATTTTTATAATTTCCTGAGTTCCTCCTGATTCTGACCTTTAGTTTCATTTTCTTATGACTAGAGAAAATGNTATAATTTCAATTTTTAAAAATTTGTTGATGTTTGTTTTGTGGGGATAANGTATAGTTTCTCTTGAGTAACAACACTCTGTGTGCTTGTGAAAATAATATCAATTGTTTGGCTATTGTATAATAAGTTCTGTAAATGTTTGTTAGGTCCATTTGGTTTCTAGTGTAATTTAATTTTGCTGTTTGCTAATTGAATTTCTTTGGTCTGTGTGATTTCCCCGTGGATGAAAGTAGGTATTCAAGTCTCCAAAGATTATTGAGTTGGAATCTTTCTATCTCTTTATGTCTCGTAATGTTTGCTTTGTATAATTGAATTTTCCAGAGTTGGGGTCCGTTTATAATTGTTGT
Source organism: Neotoma lepida (assembly GCA_001675575.1). Taxonomy (NCBI): domain Eukaryota; kingdom Metazoa; phylum Chordata; class Mammalia; order Rodentia; family Cricetidae; genus Neotoma; species Neotoma lepida. The sequence continues at coordinate 1,095 of LZPO01056610.1, forward strand.
CTCTTCTTACTAAGTTAACCACTTATCATTCTCTACTGACATCCCTTTTTGTTTTAATAAATTTTGACTTAAAAGCTTCTTTACTTGATCTAAGTATAAAACTACTCTAGCTGGCTTGTGTTTCCATTTTTGAGGAACACAGTTTTCTCTTCATTTTCAGTGTATGTTTTAAGAGAGTTTCTTGCAGGCAGCATATAACTAGGTTGCATTAAAAAAAATTCCATCAANTTACCCCACTTCTATTGATTGAGGCATTTAATTTTGTGTACAGGGTTAACAATAAGTAAAATTTATTACTGTCATTTTCTTCACTGTTTTAAAATTATTTTGTATGTTCTGTGTATCTTACTGTTTGCTTTTATGTTTTGGTGTTTTCTGTAGCAGTAAGACTGAATTATTTTAATTTTTTCTTTTGTATATTTGTTTTACCAATAATTTTTGTTCCTTTGTGTGTTATCTTGATGGTAGCTATTATATGTTGCTTCCACATGTAGGACTCCTTTAAACATTTTTCTATATGTCCATCTTGGTAATACCCCTGTTTNGCGTGTTTTAGGAAGCATTATCCTTCCTTTCTGAACATTTTTTTGATGTAATTTTCTTTGAGGGGTATATCATCCTTAATTGACATTTTCATTCTTTCACAAATTTGAACATACCATCCCATTTCTTCCCAATCTGCAAATTTGCTGCTGAGAAACATTCTATTAGTTTAGTGGTGAGTTTCCTGAAGGAACTGGAACATTTGTTATTTTCAGCATATTCTTTCTTAAGAGTATTTTTTTTCACAAATTGGCCATAGTATCATGTGGTGATTCCTGTTAAATGTCAACTTGACAGCATTTAAAATCAAATGGGACGTGGGCCTCTGGGCATATCTGTGAGCAGTTCTCCAGATGACATGGTTTGAATGCGAATGTCCCCCAGGGGCTCATTTGTCTGCACACCTGACCTCAGTTGGTGACACTGTTTGGGAAGGGTTGCAGAACCTTAAGAGTAAAGCCTTGCTGGCAGAAGTGGGTCTCGTGGGACAGGCCTTGAAGCTTTATAGCCTGACCTCACTTCCTGTCCACTCCCTGTTTCCAGAGTGCAAATGCAGTGTGAGGAGCTAGCCTTCTGCTCTGTCATTTTGGGAAGTTACAGAAGCTGGGGCAGCTAGTCATGTTACATCCTCAGTTAAGAAGCAGGGTGATGGTGATAGCGCTCAGCTCACTTTCTCCATTTCATACAGTACAGGATTCCTTTCCAGTGAATGGCCCCTGCACAGCTTACTTGGGTCTTCCCACATAAATTAACCTAATCCAATGTCTGTGTTCCTGTCTTGCTACTGGGATAAGACATCCTGATAAAAGCAACTTAAGGGATGCAGGGGTGGCTTTGGCTTATAGTTGCAGGGGATATAGTTCATCATGGTGGGGAAGATGTATTAGAAGTCACAAAGGTCATGGTGGCAGGAGCTCCCGGGAAGCTGCTTGCACAATCTCTGAAAACAATACCAGTGAGAGATAAAATGTTTAAATCAGTGGTTCTTACCCTGGAGGTCTTCATCTAATGTAAAAATCACATACTACACTAGGACACTTAGTTACTGATGACGTTGACAACATCCGGAGAACTCACACAGAGATTGCTCCTTTGNGCTTCCTTGTAACCAAGGCCAGTGTACCCCAACCAACCTGGGTCACGGTCCCTTTGAGGATCGAATGACCCTTTCATGGGGGTCGCCTAAGACTATCAGAAAATAGAGACATTTCCATTATGATTCATAACAGTAGCAAAATTACAGTTTTGAAGAAGCAATGAAAATAATTTTATGGTTGGGGTCACCACAACCTGAGGAACTGTATTAAAGGGTCACAGCATTAGGAAGGTTGGGAACCACTGGTTTAAATGCATGAGGCTGTAGTGCATTTTACATTTGGACTCTAACAAGTAATTCAAGACCCCTAGAACTGACTCATCATCAGTTTCTTTCCAATGATTTGCTTTTCTTCATTTAGTTTGTTGAATAATTTTTTTGTCTTTTATCTTGTATTATCCTTCTGGAATATTCATAATTATTTCCTTCATTGTTCTATAAATCTCATAGACTTTGCTAATTATTTTTTTTCTTTTCCTTTCTCTCTGTCCCTCTTCTCTGACTCTTCCTTTATTTATTTTTTCTTCTTTTTGACTACTATTTCAAAAGACATGTTCGATTCATAAATTATTTCTCCTGTTCAAACTAGTCTGTTGTTGAAGCTCTCAGTTGTATTTTTTCCCCTCAGTGACTGAATTTTTCAGCTCAATGATTTTGTGACTATTTTTCATAATCTCTATCTCTTTGTTGAATTTATCATTAAAATAACAAATTTATATCTTGTACAACACTTACCTGTTCTAATTTTATAGAGCAACTTTCATCAGGAGAGCTGTTTTCCTATAGATGTATCCTGATATTGTAGGATATCANTTGGTTGGGGTACACTGGCCTTGGTTACAAGAAAGCACAAAGGAGTAATCTCTGTGTGAGTTCTCCAGATGTTGTCAACGTCATCAGTAACTAAGTGTCCTAGTGTAGTATGTGATTTTTACATTCGATGAAGACTTCCAGAAGTGAATGATTTCAAGAACTTGGGGCAGGCTTGACTTCTAGCAGTGGGAGGGACAGCGCTGAGTTGTCGGCTGTAAAGGCTTCTCAGGGAGTCTTGATGCTAAGGGTGTGGAACATGGGGATATGTCTTCAGGCCCCACTTGTTTAAGCTCTTCTAGAGAGAAAAAGACCTCTTGTCAGTGACAAGAGGGGCATGGGTTCTGTGAATATGTTTTCAGGTCCCTCAGTAACATGATATTTTGTCATTCGGAGCCTTAATGAGTATCAGTAACAATACCATAGACACACACACACACACACACACACACAAATGGGAGATGTGTCCTTGGTACTCTGAAGGAGGAGCCTTCATAGGGGTAGGTTGTGTTGTGATGCATGGACCATAGGAAGTGCATCCTTAGATTGCGCTGGTGAGTAGCAGTGGCACTCATGGTTAATAGAGTGGAATATACATAGGATACAGGCATCAGGTTCCAGGAACGTGAGCCCTTGTTCCTTAAGGGTTGGAGGGAGCTTTTTTTGAAGCTTGGGGGACACATGGCGTGGAGGGAGGGGNGGAGGGAGAGAGAGAGAGAAAGAGATGCTTCTGCCTCTCAGGGCAGTGTAGACTCTAATAGGGGCTCTAATTGCAAGGCAGCATTATATCCTAGCCTATACTTTGGGACTTAGGAAGGGTTGACCCTTCTGAACTACTGTGAAGCAAAGCTACTTGGAGGACTCTAGGCATCTCCTTCCATTTGGCTCCATGCCTGNGTCAGTTGTGAAACTCTTCTGTGTCTAGGATTTCTGCCATCTACAGCAATGAGGTTTGAGGACTCTTTCATTTACTGTTTATCTGAAATCCAGAGTCCCTTGTTCCCTTGACCTGAGACTAGGGAGTCAGGATTCTGCTTGCNGTGGCAGGTCTTTGCACCTTACAGGATTTCTACTCCCCATTGCTGATTTCCAGCACACTCCCTCAACCATCATCTTCAAAGGTGACTACTCCTTTGTGGTTTTCTGTTTGTTTGTTTGTTTTGTTTTGTTTTTGTTTTTGTTTTTGTTTTTACAGTTCTTTGTAGAGAAAGTGGTGGCTAGGTACTTATACTTCACCATCTTGGATTCTCTTTTCTTTATGTTGCCTTTATACCATCCCTTTGTAAATTGTATAGACAACCCCCCTTTTTNTCAGAAAAGAGCCAATAAATAAACATAGCACTCCTCTTTTAGGGGAGCAGGATGACATGAGATGGTGAGGGTAGATTTGGAGAGTGATCTGAGTTGCCTGACTGATCTTTTTTCCAGTGACTGAGTGGTAATTCAGTGCCAGGGTAGAGGAGAAGATTCTTGACGCTGTGCCACATTCTTCAGTCTAGCAGTACCAATAACAAAGTGACAGTTGCATGACCATCTGACTCTGTTGTTGCTTTCTGAAACAGAAATAGAGTAAAATTTCAGTAGAGAACTTTAATTTCTGTTTCTCAAACAGACCTTAAAGTCTGAGGACTTATTTGTTTATTCTTAGGAAAGAACATTGTAGCTACCCTACTCTTCTCAAAGGACCTTTATACTTACTGCTAGATGCAGAAGGCAGATTTTTTTGGTAAGAAGACATGAAGAAATACATCAGTGTAATGAGTCTTTCTCTGTCCCTCCAGCCAGCTTCTAAATAATGACATTGAGACTTATTAATTATAAAATCTTGGCATTAGCTTAGGCTTGTTTTTAACTAGCTCTTATAACTTAAATTAACCCACTTCTATTAATATACATTCTGTCATGTACCACCCATCCTGCTTCTTCTGTGTCTCCTGGCATCTCTCTCATGCACCTAGATTTATCTCCAACTTCCCCTCTTTCTCTGCCTGGAAGTNCGGTCTATACCTCCTGCTTAGCTATTGGCCATTCAGTTCTTTATTAAACCAATCACAACAACATAGCTTCACACAGTATACAAATATCCTACAACAACTGTCATAGTTTATGTGTGTTGGAGCCATATAACATAGTGGTTAATATGGAATGTCACCTATGGAGTCAGCTAGAATTCAGCTTATTCCAAGCTTTTGTTCTTGCTTCAGTATATGACTGATATGATTTTCTTTATACATGTCTAGCACATAGGCATGTTGTGGGGATGAGAAAAGCAAAGTAATAAGATGTGCTTAGCACAGAGCATGTTATTTAAGTCTTCAGCAAATAAATGCTAATTTGTTATTATTTCTAAGGTTTGAAAGTACTTCTCATGCAGAAGCATATAGGCTTTTCCATACTCCTCTCTTTCCTCTGGCTTTGCTTTCTTTACTCAGTAACTTCACTTGTTAAGGACATAGAGATTCCTGGGCCAGGCTTAGATGAGACAATGTGGAATACATTCAAAACAACATACTTANGGAAGAAGGATTCCCAGATTAACAGTTTCCTCATTTTCCAGTCAACCTTTGGTCTTACAGGCATATGTTGAGTGTCTGCTTGCACTCAGAGAGGTTGTCGTTTAATGGATGAACAATTATATAATTTTGAGGTGTCATTATGATAGTGGGGACAGTGAGTAGCGGGGGGAGTATGAGGATGCCACCTGATGCCCTTCTGGAAGCCTTCTTGGAACAGATGACAAATTAGCTGAATTTTGAAAAAGAAGAAAAGAAAAACCTAGAAGTTATCCAGGTGGATGGAAAAGAGTTTAAGAGCAAAATATTGAGTTATTTGATGCTTTCATAGACTTGGGAAGAGGAGGATGAGATGATGATCTTTATTTTCCTTTGTTTTACTGAATATATATAATATATATATATATATATAATTAGAATAATCTAGTTTCATTGATGAGCAAAGCAAAGTGCTGGTATATGGCTATAAAGCTAACCTGAGTTTTCAGCCCTGTTTGTTATTTATGAAATTCAAGCCACAATTGTTATATATATATTCCCACTTTTAGTAAACAGTATATTCAGTTTGCATCAATAGTTACATTGAATTTACTCTGATAGTCTATTCTTTTATAACTCCTTCACTCTAAAATTTTATTCAAATATCTGAATTAGGTACATTTATTCTTGTATCCTTCTTGGTGTCCTATCCATTAGCCACACAGTCGTGAGTACATGCTGTACTAGAACATGTATCTCTCACAAGCACTCAATTTAGATAGATGGAATAAAGAAGTCCATATTTCTGCACACTCTACGCAGTGGTTCTCAACCGTCCTAATGCTGTGACCCTTTAATACAGTTCCTCATGTTGTGATGACCACCCAACCATAAAATTATTTTCATTGCTGCTTCATAACAGTAATTTTGCCACCATTATAAATAGTAGTGTAAATAGCTGTGTTTTCTGATGGTGGTAGGTGACCCCATGTGAAAGGGTTGAATGACCCCCCCAAGGGGTCTCGACCCACGGGTTGAGAACTGCTGCTTCAGAGTTTTTTTTTTTCTGTTGTTGTTTTTTTATTTTTTTTTCTCTTTTACTCTTTTCCATTTACCTGGTGCAGTGCCCACAGTGTTATTACCCTGATGACAGTCTTGTCTCATCTCACCTCCTAACTCCCCCAAGTGATGAGAGCAAGTGGTTGTGCCTCCTGGATGATGAAGTTAAGTGGATGCCCTGCAACCCCCTCTCCTTCCTTCTTATATATTCCACCTATTACTCACATCCTTATTTCCAGGGATTCGTAGCAGCAGCTTCCATAAGGTAGCCTTCTGGGAAACAAAACCCCTCACACTTGGTGCAGATGGTCACTGTGCCTGCTCTACTTTCTAAAAGAAGCTTTACTCCATTTTGTGGTTAGCTCACACTAGTCCTATAACTGTGCTTTAGTAGAATTGTGATGAAAATGGCTATGAGTCATCTCTGAAAGTTACCTCAAAAAGCGTTTTTGGTGCATTTTTAAAACTGGAGATTTGAATCTCCTGGCCCTGAAATTGTCAAACAGAAGTCCAGACTTGATCTGTTACTAGAAATGCGTGTTCGTGGATGATGTGGATGCCAGCCTACCCCTGCCATCAGTCCTATGCACTCACTTCCAGCTGTGTTGACTGATTGCCCAGAGTGAAGCCCTTCTCCAGAAATTTCCCTCTTTCAAAGAAAAGAGATTCAGAGTCCTGCCCTGTACTTCCTTGCTGGGATGAATACCCATCCAGTGACTTGCCAGTGGGGCCAAAGGCCTGGCCCTTCACTGCATTTGGGGCAACTCTAATCGGTTATGTTGGCTCCAGGGTATCATGAAAGGTATCTGCTGCCATGGCATCTTATTTAAATGTTCTCTGCCCTATCAGGTTCCCTTAATCCACTGGGTGACCACCATTCCCCAAAACTCTCTTCCTGATTTCTTTCACACACTTTTCATCTGGGTNCATTTTCCTATTCTTNGGTGTATACATCATGATATTCAGGAAATAAGAATTAGAGACTAGTTTGCAATCACACAAGTGGTTAAAATAAACTGAGATAAGAAAAAAATATTTTTATCCTAAGTGATTTTGTTAGATATTTCCAGAAATGGTGAGAACNCTAATATTATTGTTTCCTAGCTATGTAGTAACCAATTTTGACTGTTTTCCCATTCTCCTTGAGAAAAACTTACCCCAGTCAAATGTGCTCATGAAATAGCAGACTTTATCAAGCACTGCCACTACCTCATTGCAATGATATCATGTGAACCCCTGGACTTCCTTTTATCCAATCTCTGTTACTTATTTGTGGGAATTCCAGTGATGGAATTATTGTTTTTTTCAGTTCACAATTTGGCTATTATATCACATTTCCTCAGCAGGTAATATTGATCTCTTCCTCAGTTGCAGGCATAGTGCCAGACACTATGGATAAAACCACAATCAAGAGGACTGTTCTCAAGTCGTTGACATCCACTTTGTGTCTGTTGGGCCGGGACAGAAGCAGAAGTCAGGTGGGGAGGTGAAGGTCCGGAGGCTGAACTATAATGTGGGAGGTTGGGGGACAGTATACATGGGCTGTAAGAGCAGTAACAGAAAGACACCCCAGGTGAAACAGTTCTGCTAAATGATACTAGAGAAGAGAAAAGTAATCACGGGAAGCCTGAGCTGTTACAATCTATGGAGATGAGTCACAATTAATAATGAACATCTTCAGTTTTCTAGTCGCAATCTGTTCTCTGGATAACGGCAGACATACAAGAGACAGAGAACTACCGCTACAACTTGCCAAACATTAGCCCGGTGAAAGCCTCAGACTGCAGAGCCGCTGACAACTGATAGGTGATGGTTGTTTTTGCCGTTATTTTTTGGGGTGGTTTGTTATATGGTAATGAGTAAGCAAACACCTTGGTTAATTATTCGCCCAAGCACAAGTCCCTTTACAAACCAATGTCCCAGTATCACTGGCCTAGAAAATCTGTTTTACAGGATGTGTTCTTATACTTTCAATCTGCCCAAGGTGTGGGACAAGGGTCTCTTGCTATTCTCCAGCACTTCCAAGTATCGGCAAATACTGGCCTGAAACACTTCGAGGGCGGGGAGAGATATTCAGGAGAAAGCCCAATCCCAAATGGAATGTTTTCCTTTTGGTTTTAGTTNAATATAGTTTGCTTCATTCCAACCAGAATTGCCACAGCCAAATAGAACTATCTCTACATGATTAAAGTACTGTATTAATGCCAACAAAGAGGCTTTCTGAGGGACACAACAACAACAACACTGCTTCCACACTGAAGCTTGGTTTGCATGACTGAACAACCTTTAGAAATATGTCTAGCTCCATCTGTGTTTGGAAGTAACGAAGGGTGTAGAAGGAAGAGCCTGGGGAGGTTGGGGTAGAGAGAGACCTCTCAGAGGGACCAGTGTTTGTGTTTCTGAGTAGNAACAATTGGGTTATGTCTTGAAGAGACTACTTCCTACATCTGTAAGTAACATGATGGTTTTACAGGATGTCAGGTGTAGGCAATAGTGGCTGGATGAACCTATCACCTTTTGAGGAGGAACATTAAAAGAAAAAATTCTCTAACCACCTACCCTCAGAATATGAGTTGTCTTCAACATATTTTGTAACAGTGAAGGGTGAGTTTCTCTCTCGGGGAGCAGTCTTTGCTCTGACAAGGTGGCTCTCCAGAGTCTTGTTACACAACAGATTACAGAATCACCACTTGCTCTGGGAATCTGCAGCAATTTGTGCTCAATTGACCCTCCCTAGGCCTGGAGTATTTGGCAAACAGAATAGGATATTAAAGGCAAAGGAGAGTTCAGTTATTTATTTCTTTATTAGCTAAATGTAACCTAAACAGACTCCAAATGATGACTCAAAAGCCACGAACTAGTTTTGCTTAGCAAAGATTTGATGAAATAGTTGATCATCTGATAATACTTACCATTACATCATTGAAACCTGAGACAAATTCGAAAGGGAAGGGTGGCCCTGGTATAAAATAACTTTCTTATCTAGTTCTATTTATATGCTGAAGCAGTTACATTTCTCTGGGAATAAAATTTTTAATGTACTCTAAACTCTGTTCAGGGAGATTTGATTTAAAATTCTTTCCCAGTGTCCTCAATAACCTTGGGCATGTCCCTTCTAACACCCACCTACTTAAGAAATCTTTAATCAACTCAAATGTTTTCCTTCATTTCTCCTACAACTTGGTGGCCATAAGTGACACCATCACAGGAATGATGCTACTTGAAGTGTGTAGAACTCAGTGCAGCAAGCTGTATCTTCATATTTTTGATCAGTTCTTGCTTCATGTAGCCCTTATCCTTATCACAAACTTGTGATAAGGACACATCATTCACTACCTTTCTTCCTTTTATCAAATGACTGTTTCAGACAGACACTGGCAAGCAAACAGAAGCTGCAGTAGGTGTTTGACAGAGGATATTCAGTGTAGGAAATCGATTACAGAAAAATTGAAAAACAAAAAAACAAAACCACCAAACAGAAGGGGAAACTAGAGCTAACCTAGTGAAAGTGACTGTAAGAAGTATTTACTCTCTCTGAGAGCTCGGGGAAGTAGGAGAAAAGTTGGGGCTATTGATGAAGCTTGCTGACAAGGCATCTGTAGAGTTCTACCCCTGAGGAGAGATTAGGACCAGGATGCTGTCACAATTTTGAAGGATCCAATGTGACTGAGGAAAGTGTCCCAAGAAGCTGACAAAGAAGTCTGGGGAAATGAATTTGCAGAGCCATAGTGCCATCATGGTAAGAGCACAGTGTAAAGAGNACNATTTGGAAAGGCAGTAGCATAACTGGGACAATCTATCACTTTGGTCCATACCTTAACCTCTTCTCTTGAAAACAATGAACTTTGAAAGAAAACCGTATGGACTCNGACCTAAGTGAGGAGTAGATACTGAGTTCTAGGGGAAAAGCATGGCACACAATGATTCTCCATTTAGATTTCTTCTTTGAGGCCATNCCTTAGCTNCTCAGCACCCCAGCTTTTGNAGGCTCACAACTGCACTGTGCCTGGAAATTGTCCTTGAGCAGAGGAAATTGCTTCTCCCAAGGTTATTCTACCATGGGTAGCTCAGAGTCAATGTCCCNCATCTAAAAGCTCCAAGCNTTTGTTTCAGGTTAAGACTGCCCTGGAAGACACCCTCAGACACTCTTAAGATCGTCTGAGGTTTCTGTTGCAACCGTATTGAATGCCAGCTCATCTGCCTACCTCCCTGCCATCCTCCCTCATGCCCTTTCAGTTGTATCTTACAAGAGAAGTCTCCTACAGTTCCNACTGACTTTCATGCAACCTCCCCAGCTCTGTTTCCAGAAAATGAATGCAAACTAGTGGAACAGGACTAATCCTGGGAAGCGGCTTCTGGAATGGAATCTTGTGGATGGATCACTCACAGATACTTTGGCTCTGAGGACACCATTACTGGTGGTCAGTGGAATGATGGTAATCCTTGGCATGCAAAGGAAGTGCAATCGTTACATTTTTTTTTAAAGCAGGAATGAACCAGCAGAGCGAACAGGTGGAAGAGGACACACCAGGTAATGGAACGATTTAGGCATTTTAAGAGTATGAAGGAAAGGGTAAGGATAAGAACTATGGAATTGGNTGGCTTTTTGGAGCACTGTTAAACTGTTAAAGAGATGGTAGCATGTGCAGAGATATTATTCACTAAGACAAGAGGAAAGATAAAAGCTAGATGGTTCCCCCCTCCCNGCCCCGTGAGCATTCCAGGTAACCTTTAAATGTCCCAGAGCCAGAGGACAGAATCAAAGAACAGGCTGAGTTAATCATTGAGGTAGGAAGGCTTGACGGAAAGTTGAATTACTTTCAGCAGATGTTTTGTATCAACCTCAGGGAACGAACAGAGAAGGCAGGTGACCCTGAGATTTGGGATGGTAAAATNCAAGTACATGTACTTTAGAACCAAGTCCCCAGAAACCTAAAGTTTTATAGAGTTGGTCCTTCATTCTCATTAACAATTAGGGATTTCTTCTTGTTATAAGGCCATACAAAGGCCTGAAATGAGCCAGGTACTCNCAAGAGTTGGGCCTAGATCAAATTCCCTGTTGGGCAACTGGTGTCTTGCAACAGGTGCCAGGCTGGAAGCTGCTGGTCGGGTAGAGGAAAAGCACTGTTNTGCTAGTGGACTGAAGAATATGTGACAGCTCGTTTGAAAGAGTATTGATTAGAATAAGTACTAAGGATGTTGGATCAAGGAAAGTAGAGCGTACAGTTAGATGAGTGAATGCTTAAAACTGTCAAGATTTCTGACAGAAATGCTTTGTGCCCACTGCCACAAATCTGCTCACTCACTTTCTCTCTAAACCATNTTGTCCTAAAATGGTGACCTTTATTACTTCAGGGCACTGATCTGTGAAAGGAGAGAATGGTGCACAAAGGCAACTCTAATCAGTGGACTTAGCTTATAAATACTTGAAAAAGCTGTTCATATAGTAACTAAAGAGGTATGATTGAGAACAATAGACTGATTCCACCTGTCAAATGAACAAAGATCTAAAAGACTGAGAAAACGATATGTGAGAATGTTGGGAATTAGGTACTTCCATAAATAACTAATAAGATATAACAGTTCTTGAGAGGGATACTGGTGGACATTATCAAAATGTTATATTGTGATGGAGCAAGACAGAACAGATGTTCTTCCATCTTGTATTCTTGCTGAGACCATTCCAGGCTTAACTAGAATGTGGACTCCTTGATGGAGAATTCCATGGAAAACTACCCAACTCTATTCTAGGAACCAAAGGTTAGGATGTCCCAGCTAACTTATCTTAGCCTTTGTTAAAAGTGCTTGTTTGTACGGAACCTCCTCCAGGAACTGTTTATCTCAATTGCCTGTTTTTGTGGAGCCCCCCTNCGGCTGGCTAACTGTTTATCTTGGCTTCTGTTAAAACTGCTTGCTTCAATCTGTTTACTAGGTGAATCCCCCACCTCCTTCCCGGAAGCTACTGAATGAGATGCCTGGATGAAGTCTTTGCCCTTAAAAACCCCATGTTCTAGACACTCGGGGCCACACCTAGGTCCTCAAATATTTATATGTTGTCCCTGACAGCTAGAATAAAGATTTTCAACTGACTACACACTGTGTCTGAGTGGTACCTCTGGTGAGCTCCCCACAACAACATATGCATATTTTCATATTTGACCATGTTGAATAATAGTTATTGCAGTCTTTTGCATTGTCTCATTTTCCTTTTAAATTTTTAGGAAACTATATAATGAATGTCACCCTCTGATTTCTCACATATTGCAAATATTTATATAGATTTACTACNTTTCTAAATTGTAGTTATCAAGACTNGAATAAAGTTGAGGAAAGGGAAATGCTCATTGTACAAAACTTAAGGAATTATTCGGTGGGGGCAGATTTTGTGATGTCTGTCTGGTGGGGCATTGCGGTTAATTTCTCAGGGAGAAGAGCTCCCAAAATATATGCCATTGCCTAAACTGAGAAACCAGATAGGAGTTTACAGTAGGCAGAGCACCTGATGACAGAGGTCTGTGATCCCAGCTACTCAGGAAGGTAAGAGCAGAAGGATCATGTATTCAAANTATCTGGGCTACAGAAAGAGTTCAAAAGCAGCTCAGGCAACTTACAGAAACCATGTCTCCAAAGGAAGAATTGGAAGACTGGGGATCTAGGTGTGGTAGAGTACGTGCCTAGCATGCACAAGGCCCTGGGTTTAATCCCCAGCATTCCCTCCCACTGGCAAAAATGTTTATGGCTGTGTAAGCANTAGGAATTTGTAGCACAGAGGACCAGAGGAGAAAAACTTCAGACTTGCAGGGGCANTTCTGTAATGATCTCACTGCTGAATGTTGAGGCATTCATGCATATGACAAAATTGCATGGGCCTGAGCACAGAGCTACTCATGAATGATAAGGGTAGATAGTGCATGACTCTCAGAGGGCAGAAAAACACGTTCACTGTATCTTACTTAGCACTTGTGAAAAATCAAGCCTTGAAGGAATCTAGTTTACCTGCAAATAACTGAATTGCCTATTTTTGTTTACTCTTGGGTTCTGTGTGTGTGTATGTGTGTGTGTGTGTGTGTGTGTGTGTGTGTGTGACATGTATATGCATGTGATCACATGTTTCTATGTTTGAATATTAGCATGTGCGTGCTACAGCACATATGTGACAATCAGAGGGACAACCTCTCGTGTTGCTCCTTGTATTCTGCCTTGTTTGAGACAAAGTCTCTTGTTCTTCACCTATATGCCACTGTAGCTGCCTGGCCCACAAACTTCCAGGGAGTCTCCTCTCTCTACTTTGCATCTTGCAGTAAAGGGGCTGGAATTATAGATGCCTC
>LZPO01056612.1:0-14571 GCA_001675575.1 Neotoma lepida
ATCTGTAAAACCCATCATTCTCTGAAGAAAAAACAAACAAACAAAACAAAACAAAACAAAAACAAAAAACACCTCTGGGCTGTGTAGGGGGATTGCTGCCAAACAACCAGCTTGGACAGAACAAATGTTCCCTCTGCTCAATACTGACCAAGGAGACTTTAAACAATTTCACTAGGCACTTCTTNGAAATATTAAAGACAATGGCTAAAAAGATTTCCTTTGCCACCCAGTTGGCTCCAGATATTAGAAAAAAGTTATAAAAGTTNAAAAAATTTAAATGTATAAGCAGATTCCAGTTGCTGGAGGTAGCTTAAAGGGTGTTTAACAATACAGAACTGATTGGGACAAGACCTTTTGCATAAACTGAAAGCCACCATCACCTTCTCTGATGATGAGATGAGTTAGACTTACAGATACCCAGCAAAATCTTGGTATTTCATCCTCTGTTAGGAGAAACCAAACCTCCAGGACTGGCCCAACATTAAGCTCCTATAATTGTTCAACTATAATCGTTTAACCAGTTCAGCTACCTCTGTCCAGATTAAACAATACCCAGTGGCCCTGGAAACAAAGGGGAAATTGCAGTCTATATTGCCTTGCTTAAAGAGACAGGCATCCTGGTGCCATGCCAGTTACCCTGGAATACATTTCTCCTGCCCATGAAGAAACCTGGGACCTCTGGTTCTCAGGACTNTGATTCTTTGAAAGAAACAGGTATATACTATCTTGGACCTGAAAGATGTGTTCTTCAGCCTCCCATTGGCAGAGGTGAGTTAACCCATCTTTACTTTTAAATGGACAGACCCAGTGAGATGCTCCAATGGGAAACACACCTGGACCGGGTTGTCCCAGGATTTAAAGACACTAAATGCAGACTTCCTGCCATTCTGTCAGAGGTTTTATGGGAAAACAGATTATAAAAGGGCCACAGAGGGACTGCTGCAAGAGCTATAGATCTTGGGCTACAAAATGTTGCCTAAGAAAGCCCAACTTTGTAGAAGGCTACCTATCTTGGCTACCAGCTGAAGGGAGGCAAAAGGAGTCTGTCTCAGAGTAGGATTGCTACCATCTTTCAGATTCCAATTGCAAAGACTAAGAGACAGGTTCAAGAGTTCCTAGGTACAGCTAGATATTGCTGTCTCTGGATACCAGAGTTTGTGGAAACAGCAAGGCCTCTCTCTATACCTCAGCACAAAGTAGGGGCCTGAACCCCTAATCTGGACTGAAACTAAACAAAAGGCATTTGAGGCTTTAAAAACAGCTCTGACTTCTACTCCAGCCCTAGAATTTCCAGACAAAGGGGGTTTTAACCAAAGCTTTGGGGCCATGAAAATGCCCTATGATGATTGGATCCTGTACTGGCTGTTTTTGTGTGTCAACTTGACACAACCTAGAGTCATCAGAATGGAAGGGGCCTCGGTTGAGGAAATGCCTCCATGAGATCCAGCTGTAAGGCTTTTTCTTGATTAGTGATCAAAGGGAGAGGGTCCAGGCCACGGTGGGTGGTGCTATCCCTGAGCTGGTGGTCCTGGGTTCTATAAGAAAGCAGGCTGAATAAGCCATGGGAAGCAAGACAGTAAGCAGCATCCTTCCATGGCCTTTGCATCAGCTCCTGCCTCCAGGTTCCTGCCCTGTTTGAGTTCCTGTCCTGACTTCTTTCAGTGATGAACAGCAATACAGAAGTGTAAGCCAAAAAACCCTTTACTTCACAACTTGCTTTATGGTCATGATATGTCATTGCAGCAATAGAAACCCTAACTTAGACAGACCCTGTAACCACAGAATGGCCCACCTGTCTAAGAGCTATGGTGGCAACTGCTAGTTTAATGAAAGAAAACAAACAAGTTAACTCTGGGCCAAGATCTTATATTCACAGCACCCCATGACACAGTTCAGGCCCTCATCTGAGGAGCATTAGTATGTTGCTGTCTAATGACTGTGTATCCCAGTGCCAGGCCTGACCCCTGGCCCAACCTCAAGTCCGGTTTGAGAAACCCACTGCCATCAATTCTGCTACTTGTTGTTGGTTGTTTTTGCTCTTTTGGGGGGCCTGCCACCCAGCTCCCAAATAAAAACACAGAGGCTTATTCTTAATTATAAATGCCTGGCCTT
The DNA here is from genome assembly GCA_001675575.1 of Neotoma lepida. Lineage (NCBI taxonomy): Eukaryota > Metazoa > Chordata > Mammalia > Rodentia > Cricetidae > Neotoma > Neotoma lepida. The sequence continues at coordinate 2,113 of LZPO01056612.1, forward strand.
AGCTTGGCTTGTTTTTTGCCAGCTTTTCTTATCTTAAATTATCCCATCCACCTTTTGCCTCTGGGCTTTTACCTTTCTCTTACTTCTGTATATTTTACTTTCACTCTTACTCCACGGCCAGCTGTGTGGCTGTGTGGCTGTGGTGTGGCTGTGTGGCTGTGTGGCTGTGTGGCTGCGTGGCTGGGTGGCTGGGTAGCTGGCCCCTGGCATCCTCCTTTTCTTGTTTTCTTGTTCCTTGATCTCTCTTCTTTTCCGCCCAGATTTCTAATCCTATTTATTCTCTCTGCCTGCCAGCCCCTCCTATCCTTTCTCCTGCTTTGCTGTTCAGGTCTTTATTAGACCTTTATTAGACCAANGGGTGTTTTAGGCAGGCAAAGTAACACAGCTTCACAGAGTTAAACAAATGCAATATAAAAGAATGCAACACATCTTTGCATCATTAAACAAATGTTCCACAGCATAAATAAATGTAGTACATCTTAAAATAATATTCTACAACAGCTACCTTCTTGCCTGATGATGCAGGCGCTCGTCCATGACTGTCAGGAGATGAAAGATGAAACCAGGTATGTGGTTGTTGCAGTCGTTACTTTAACTAAAATTATTTGGGCCCAAGCCAGGTACCTCAGCCCAGAGAGCAGAACTGTTTGATCTGACCCAGGCTCTCAGATGGTGTGGTAGTTTGAATGTAGTTATTCCACAGAAGCTCATAAGAAGCGGTACTATTAGGAGGTATGGCTTTGTTGGAGTAGATATGGCCTTGTTGGAGGAAGTGTGTCACTGTGGGGCGGGCTTTGAAGTCTCATATATGCTCAAGCCACACCCAGTGTTCAGACCACTTCCTGTTGCCTGCAGGTCAAGATGTAAGAACTCTCAGTCTGGCTGCATGGTACCATGTCTGCCTGCATGCCACCATGCTGCACCATGATGATAAAGACCTAAACCTCTGAACTGTAAGCAAGCATCCCAATTAAATGTTTTCCTTTATAAGAGTTGCCATGGTCATGGTGTTTCTTCACAGCAATATTAAATAGCTTCTTACTGCTGGAAAGGGGCATTAAAAAACCTTGGCCTTCCTAGAGGCTATTAGATTTCCCTTACAAATTGCTGGCCTCAACTGCTGGGCTGTTGACAAGACCCTAAGGCCAGTGGGGCCTATTGATATTCTGATGACATGAAACCTGATACTGCCTGAGACTCCATGGCAAAGAAGAAATGGATGGCTCAAATCCACAGGTTGATGGAGGATGCCAGAGGGAAAGATCATTCTCCAAGAAAGAGCTGGCAGGAATGTTGGTAGCAGACCTTCACCAAGCTACTCCTCTGGGTCCACAAAACTTTCTGAGTTGCTCAGACCAAGGTATGTTATACCTAGACTGGACAGGCTAACATGGGATGTCTCAGCCAGATGCCAGGTTAGTGCTCAAGTGAATCCAAAACAGAGTGTCCTTACCCAGGAAAGGGTCCAAATGAGAGACCAACATCCCAGTGAACTCTGGGAAAACTGACTCAACCAAGATCTGGNCTGCTGGGAGAGGATAAAAGTACTTGCCAGATACCTTGTTCTGGTGGGTAAAAGTATTCCCCATCTGAACTAAAACTACTTAAACAGTAGCTAAAAAGCTCCTCCAGGAACTGGTCCCCTTATTTAGCCTCCTGTAAGATGAATTTCTAAACAGTCTTATTAAATAAAAACGCAGGGCCAGAAGTAGGGTGAAAATCTGACAGAGATCAGAGGAATTAGGAACAGCTGCCAGCCTCACCTTAACAATGCCGCTGCTTCCAAAAGAGNGTGTGACTTCCTATATCTCCACGCCTATATCTCTTTCTGTTCTGTTCTCCCATTGGCTCTCTCATCCTAGCTACATCACTTCCTGTCTGTCTGTATAGACCTCCAGAATTCTATGGTTGATGTTGGGATTAAAGGCGTGTCTCCACACTTGACTCTGTTCCTAGTGTGACCTGGAACTCACAGAGATCCAGACAGACCCTGCCTCCTAGGTGATAGGATTAAGGGTGTGTGCTAACATTGCAAGGATTGCCGCTGACCTTTTTCCTCTGATTCTCAGATAAATTTTATTGGGTGACATAGATAAAATACCACCACAGCCTCCCCTAGCAAAGGGGTCCAACAATGACCTGGCTTTCATAGCCAAAACCTCTCAATTAATAGCTAAAGCTTTAACCTTAGATTAAAAATTTCATTGTACATATAGACCTCAGAGTTCTGGCCATGTAAAAAGAATAAACAGGACATTAACAAAACTCCCATTAGAGTCTACCAAAGAATAGATAGGCCTCCTTTGCTTTGCTCGGGCCCACTGTACCCATAGTGGGAGGGATTTACCCCTATGAGATTATATGTAGAAGACCTCCTCCACTACTTNCCAGGCTCAGAGACCAATAGTTGGCAGAACTCTCTAACCATCTATTTCTCAAGTTCCTACAGGCATTCCAGTCCTAAAAGCTATTTGTTTGACTATTTCAGAGACCTAGCCAACCTCTGAGTCCATTACCAATTTCCCCCTTGTTCCAGTCCAGTGACACTGTCTTGGTCAGGCAGGTAGCCAAAGGGGCACTGAAACCAGCTTGGAAAGGACTCTGTGTGGTGANTCTCTCCACTCCTGTGGCAGTGAGGGTAGCCGGCNTTACACCATGCATCCACCTCACCCNGGTCAAGAAAGAGAAAGCCACAGGCGCTGCTGCCGATTGACTGTCCCCAGACTGTGGGCTTTCACTGGGCCCCAGACCCTTCCACTCTCCGCCCCTCTACCTCCTGAGACTTGTGTTTGGTATGAATACAGGGTTATAGTCCAACCCCCACAGCCCTCAGGCTTGGACCTGGGAGCTAAGGAAGACAACTACAGGAAGGGTATTACAGACGCAACTCATCTTGATCTTTACTTGCTGATACCTACTTTAAATGTCTGGTTATATGAAGAAAAGAAAAGATACAGGAGTTTATCTTTTGAGATAGGAATATAGAGTTTACAATCCTATTCAAGCCCTGTGGCTGGGCCCCCTGGTTGCTAGAACCAAAGGAGTTTCCATTGCAAGAACTGGGGTTATAAAACCAAGGCTTCCTAAAAAAAATACTTTTAAAAAGATTCTGGCCTTTGAGAAATAGGAAAAAACTGGGGAATCAGACTCTGTGCCCCAGGAAGGGACCGACCCTAGAGATAGAGTTGTTCATTCCCAGCCAGAAATCAACCAGCATTGCTGGTTATGCTTAGACACCTGGCCCTATACTACATAGGAATAGGAACTAACCAGACTGTCAGCCCATTGACTGACAAAACTCAGTGTGACTGGGAGCAGCCCAAATTAACATTAGAAGACTTGTAAGGGGCTAAGACTTGTCTAATATCCGAAATTTTTAAGTTAGACACCTCCACTTATTCTGAAGCCTGCTGGTCTGCCTTAAGGGTTAATTCATGTGGATGACAACAATCTCACTGGGCCTCTGAGACTACTTGGTGGGCATATACAATGATTTNACTAAATGTGCCCCTTCTTATGCTTCCCAAACTAAGCAGATAGGTTGATCAGGTTGATCAGGACCTAGAGGTATTAAAAGTTTCAGTTTCTAAATTAAAACAACAGTTGGATTCTCTTGCAGAAAATGGTCCTACAAAGTTGGAGAGGCTTAGATTTCTCATGAGACAAATGAAACTATGTATGTCTTTGGGGAAAAAAAATCTGTTGTTTCTATGCTAATTGATCAGGAGTAATTAGAGAAAATCTTGCCATGGTTGGGGAAATAATTGGTACCAGTCTCTGTTCTCTTGGTCCCCCTGGATAACTACTTTGCTTTCAGCACTGGCTGGACCCTTTAATTTTTATTCTGAGTGGATTAACAGTGAGGCCCTGCATCTTAAACTAAAACAGGATGAGTCATGATTTGACTCATTCACTAAGATCAGTGGTGAATGTAACAGGGCNGCAGACCTTAGTAGGCCCCAGACCTTAACACAACTGACTCACTGGAAGTACCATTCAGGCTGTTAGACTCAGTACATACACAGCACCACCTGCCAAAACTGAAACAGAGGGCTAATCCATCAAAGTCCATATAGTTCTGGGAACGTCTCAAAATGTACTAACTTGTTTTTTGTCTTCTGTAGTTCCAGCTAACTGTTCTTGCTAACTGAAGTGTGTCAACCAAGGAAATGGTTTTTGTGCTTAAAAGCTCACTCTGAGAAANGCTTGGGGCTACACTGGGATCCCGAACACCCAGTGTAGTTGCTGGCTGGCTAATAAAGACTTTCTATTGGCTTAATCGCTGTCTGAGCAGTCTTCTCTGGTGAATACTCCACAAGAACTGGAGGTGATGAGAAGGCCCAGTGGGGAGCTGGAGGAGGTGGTGAATAACTGTCTTTGTTTGTTTTGTGTTGACTAATGTGTCTTCAAAGACCAGAATGAGGAACAGTGCAGGGATTTTGTGAGAAAGATGTGTTTGGTGTGGAGTACAGGGAATCATTCTAATTTTTGTGCACATGTATGAGCAGGCCAGAAGAGGACATTGGATATCCTGCTCTATCACTTTTTACCTTATTTCCTTGAGGCAGGGTCTCTCACTGAACCTGAAACTTCCTGTTTTAGCTAGGCTGGCCAGCCACCGAGCTCCCAGGAGTTGCCCATCTCCATCCTCCCAATGCTGAAGTTACAAACACACACAGTCATGTTTGGTTTTTTTCTATGGGTGCTGGGGATCCAAACTAGTGCCCCTGTTNTTATGCATCAAGCATTACTACTCACTGAACCATCTCTCCAGCCTGGAATTCATTTTTCAACCCTCTACATCCCATGAAGAAGAGTTGGGATGGTATTAAGAGTCATGTGTTCCCTGATGTTAGAAGTTAGCAAGTAGAGGTATAGGAACTCTCTACTGGTTAGCTTTCTGCTGTTATGATAAACACCATGAAAAAAAGCCACTGAAAGAACTAAGCAGATGCCATGACAGCCTGCTCACTGAGATCAGGCCTCAATTTCAGTTTCCTGAGACTTAAGCAAGCAATTTCTGGGAGGGCTATGACATAGTCCTTACAGTAGCTCCCTTTCTGCACATACTCTGAGTGCTCAAGGTTCAGCCAGTTGTTTACTGTCTGGGACCCCTCACCAACTTACAGCTACATGCATGGGTCAATGTGAACGTGTGAGGCAGGCCAGCCTCCACAGTAGCTCAAGGACAGAGCCTGGGCCATTGAGTCAGCCCCCACAGTCAATACGTGCTAGGCCAGCCAGCCTCCATTGCAGCTCAAGGACAAAGCCTGGGACTTGTCCAGGCCCGCCCAAAAAATGATAACTGTAACCCCCAACCAGTAAATTCAAAGGATACACACCCTCACCCAATCTTGTACCACCCTGCTTACAGTTTTTCCCTTTAAAAACCCCTCATTCTGGGAGCTCAGGGCCATCCTCCTCCACCCACTGTGTTGGGGTACTGGAATACAGACCAAGCCCAGGCTTGCTTGATATCAATAAACCCCTGTGTGTTTTGCATNGGGTATTGGCTCTGTGGTGGTCTTGCCCAGGGGTCTCGTGACACGGGCACAACACCACTTGGGCAGAAAAGAGTTTATTTGGCTTACACATCCTGATCACGGTCAGTTAAGGGAAGCCAAGGTAGGAACCCAGAGACAGGAACTAAAGCAGAGGCCATGGAGGAATGCTGCTTACTGGCTTGCTCCGATGGCTTTCTCAGCCTGCTTCTCTATATAACCCAAGACCACTTTTCTAGGGGTGGCATTGCCCACAGTGGGTTAGGTGCTCTAACATAATCACTAATCAAGAAATTTTCTGGAGAGATGGCCTGAATGTTAAGAGCACTGGCTGCACCTACATGGTGGCTCACAGCCATCTACACCTCTAGTTCCAGGTGATCCAATGCCCTCTTCTGAGCTCCATGGTTACCAGGCTTTCATATGTTGCACAGATATAATATGCAGGCAAAATATCTGTACATATAAATAATTTTTTAAAGATTAAAAACAGATAACATCCCACAGACTCGCCTAAGCATTTTCTCAACTAAGGTTGCCATTTTCCAGATGACCCTAGCTTGTGTCAAATTGACAAAAAGCAAAACAGAACAAAACAACAACAACATAACCATATAACCAGTACAAACTCCCACTTGGCAATATTGGCAGACTCAAGTTGGAATTGTAATAAAGGAACCTTGGGTCAACATGACTTGAGTCTTATTCTGTTGACCTGAAATGCATGAAGGGTCTCCCCAAAACCAATGCTTTTCATTGTACAAACCACTGACCTTGACAAGCTGTCTTAGCTACCGGGAGGTATTTCGAGGTCCTCTTGGTTTAGGGAAGAATATCTACTCTTCGTGGTCTTTTGTGTTCCTTATCTTTTGAGATTCTCCCAATGAGAACACACCTCCTCACTTAGCTGTTGACTAGTCCTAGAGATGAAAGAGTTCTTTCCCCACAGCCACACCATCATCCTTTTCTCTCCCTTCCATCTGCCTTGACCGCACCTTTCAGTACTGGCTCTCCCTCCACCTCTTTGATACTCCGTTGTAAGCCCCACTAATGATTTCCCTTTCCCAAACAGGCCACCATACATCAGCACACACTTCTGGGTATAGACATGTTTAATGACAACTTGATGTGCAGCTTTGATTTCAGCCGTGTACCCAAAGCTCTGGTTGATAGTGCCCCAGGGAGGCAGTTGGATCTCAAAGTTCCAAGGGTCTGGGATCTAACGGTGATGGTTCTAATGAAACTTCCTGTCCTGCCAGGAGTCCTGTTCCTCATGAGGATTACCATGGAGGAGCCCAACACTCTGCGGTGGCTAGTGGGTCCTGTCACTGGTCATATTTTCACTGGTGCATATTAGACAAAGAGCAGAGATCTTCCTCAGGCAACATTTTTGTTCTACCCAGAAGAGGACTTCGAGACAAGGCCAGTATTTAGGTCCTGGGAATCCTCTAAAGAGCTATTCTGAGTTGAAGGAACTGGAGCCAGAGGAGGAAGGATGTGGGAGCTTTAGTCCTTCATGTGGGTATCTGTGCTGGCTTGTCACTCATTAAGAAATTGTGAGTGTTGAACAGTCCTTGAAGTTAGTTAACAGATTGAGTTCTGTAGTCCCAAATTTCTAATATCCAGAAAAGGGGGATGGTTTCTTCTTTCCCAAGCAGATTAATTAATCTATTGCTGAGTGACAAAATATAACTATCTTAATGGTCAGTTTCCATGTGGGCAGAATCTGGGTGTGGCTTGCCTGGGTCCACTGCTCATGGTCTTAGAGGTTGCAGCCACGTTGTTGGCAGGGCTACTCTCCTCTCTGGAGTTTAAGGGCCTCTTTGCAGTTCATGTGATTGCTGGCAGAATTCAGTTCCTGTAGTTGCAGGACTGATAACCCCAGGTTCATACCATAGGCAGCATGTGCCACAGCTCTTTCCTTTCAATGGTGGCAGAGTGTCTTTTTCTAGTCTGTGAAGAGTCCCATGTGAATAATGTGACCCTGGAGGTCAAGTCCCATCACCTTTGCCAACAATGCCACCAATTCAAGGGAGGGACTTCATGCAAGCATTGCATCTAATATAGCCCAGTCGAGATGGGACATCCTGTTCCCTTTGCCTTATTCTACTGGTTCAAATAGCGCCACAGGTGCTGCCTACACTGAAGGGAGAATTTCAAAAAACCCTGTGAACTCCTGGGAGGTCATCTAAGGGAGTATTGCTATACTGTGTATTTATCTCATCCATCTGGAAGGAGCTCGAGAAGACATGGAAGAAGCAGCCACTGAGTTGAATGAAGATGTGTTGGAGGAAACAGAGCATCTTAGACCTCTAGAGCCAGAGGATGATGGTAAGGAAGTCAATCATATCACCATATCACTGGTCCCTCTTGGCCACTCAACACCGCACCTACACCATCTCTATATCAGGTACATTCTTCCAAGTCACCAACCTCCTGAACATCATGGACAGTGAATCAGCAAAGACAGANACCACAGGGCCAGGCCTGGACATGCGGAAGACCTTGGCTTCAGTGATAATCACAGAGAAGGCTACCACCGATCCCTGTGTGGTGATAAACGCTCTTATCCGCTGCCTGCAGATGCCAGAGGTAAGGGCACCCTCCCTTCAACACCTCTTTTTAGTCCAGATACCTTTAGATGCCTGGGAGTCCACCTACCATTCAGCACACCTTTTTAACCATCATGGACATAGTGTTAGGGACCAAGATGCAGAGAGGGGTGACAAAAGAGGCACTCATTCCTCAGGGCAAGTTGGGGTTAGGGATTTCATGTTTGGGAGGAATCTCTGTGCCTGATGTGGCAGGATTGGGAGTCACCTGGATGGGGACACTGGTCTCTGGATTGGCTGGTGTTACAGTCTTCTCAGATTGTCATGACAGAGGACCATAACCAGTGTGGTGAAACACCAGAAATGTATTTCCTTTCAGTTCTTCATCCTAGAAGGCCACAGCCAAGGTGNCCACAAATCAGGCTTCTGCTGAGGCTCTTCCTGGCTTGCTGACAGCTGACTGACACCATCTTCATAGTTTTTCTTCTATGGAGAGATGGGGGGCAGGGAGCACCAGTTTCTCCAAATAGACACCAGCGCCTTTGGAGTAGGACCCCACCCTCCTGATCNCTTAAATCCNAANTGCCTCCCACAGGCCCCTCTCCAAATGGCATTCAACTGCATTTCATGAACATACAGATTTTGAGGGAATCCAAGTCAGTCTATAATAGATTTTGTTTTTTACCTCAAAAGGGACGCATACAGGCAACCGGCGAACTATCTCTACTGCTCTACTACTACTTCTGGAAGGGGCAGGCTCCATAGCATTAGTCATCCCCAGACCTCAGAGCATCAGAAAGCACAGGAAAGAAACATGATTTTTTACTGGCCTTTTCATGCTCTACATATAAAGTGCAAATTGCACATGGTGCATTGTAAGACGAATTTCTAAACGGTCTTATTGATAAACACATGGAGCAAGAAATAGAGGTGAAAAATCGGACAGAGATCAGAGGAATTAGGAACAAGCCACCAGCTAGCCTCACCTCACCAATGCTGCCACTGCTTCCAAAGAGCGAAGGGAAGAGAGAGTGACTTCCTGTCTAAGCAGGCGTTTTATGCCTGTCCATTCTGCTAACTCATTTCCTCTCTCCACCAAGCTACATCACTTCCTGTCTGTCTGCACAGACCTCCAGAACTCTATGGTTGATGCTGGGATTAAAGTGCCACCACCTTCCAGCTTGTTCCCTAGTGTGACCTTGAACTCACAGAGAACCAGACGGATTAAGGGCGTGTGCTAACATTGCATGACTTTTGTTTTTACTACTATTGGCTGGCTGACCTTTTTCCTCTGATCCTCAGATAAATTTTATTGGGGGACACAGATAAAATATCATCACATTTCCCCTTTTTGTCTAAATAAAAAATAAAAAATAAAAATAAAGTTATAACTAATATAAGAAAACTATATACAATTAGTACAATAACTATATACAATATATATAAGCAATTAATACATCAACAATNTCTAGTCCANTTGTATTTGACAAATTCAGAGAAAATACACCATTATCTATCCTATTTTGGTGAGTCCTAAATGTACCTAATTTACTTTTTATTCTAACTTCTATTACTAACAGAAAACTATCTTATGATGTCTTTTAAACTTACATACTTAACACCTCTTGGTGAGTTTCTTTTCTGAAATTTTTTTAAGAAAAACTATAACTATCTACTCTTTAACTCCCTCAGATACCTGAGAAGGAAATAATATTACCTAGTAAAATAGGAAGTGCAAACAAGTGACTTCCAAAACATGTGAGTTGACAGAAATAGCCAGCTGCCTGGACAGTCACCTGAGGCTTCTCAGCAATTTTGGGGCATCATCTTCAGCCCATAGGCTTAGCGTATCTGATAGACTCATTTGTGAAGNAGGATGTACTCAAGGTCTACAGCTCAATCCCACATTTGGTGNGAGTTGGAACGCCAAATGTAAAACAAATTTCTAAACGGTCTTATTAATAAACACACAAAACAAAAAATAGGGGAAAAAATCTAACAAAGATCAAAAAAAATAAAAACAAGCCACCAGCTAGTCTCACCTCACCAACACCGCTGCTTCCAAAAAAATCAAAACAAAAAAAAGTGACTTCCTGTCTGAACAGGCTTTTTATGCCTGTTCGTTCTGCTAACTCATTTCATCTCTCCACTAAGCTACATCAGTGCATATACTTTATACCTTGGTTTTCAAAGGTTCCTGGACACTTAGGAAACTGTCTCAAAAGGCTACTTAAGGGGCAATGATAATAATTATGAAGGCTGAGAACTTGGTCTAGAGCCATGATGTATTTACTGAGCAGTTACTATGGTCTCACTGTTTCTCTATGTTCAGAGTTCAACACCTAGACTCCTNAAGGTGCATGTTAAATCACCCTCATTCCTTAAGAGTGGCTCATCATACCTGATTGAATATGAGCCATCAGGCTGGCAAGACAGCTCAGCCAGNAAAGTGCTTGCCTTGCAAACACAAGGGCCTAAGTTTAATCCTCAGAACCCACATGAAAAGAGCTGGGCAGGGAGGTGTGCNTTTATAATGCCAGCAATCAGGAGACAGAGACAGGAGGATCTCTGGGTCTGAGTGGAGAAGCCAGTCTAGCCTACATGGCAAGTTCTAGGCCAGTGAGAGACACTGTTTAAAAAACAAACAAACAAACCAACAAAAACAAGGTGAACAGCATTTGAGGAACAACAGCTAAGGCTGTCCCCTGGTCTCATATACATTCACGCACATATGTACACATGCACACATGCCCTTCCCCTACATGCACACAATAAGAGTCATTCTCAAATTTAGTTATCCAAATATGGTCTTGGNCANACAAGCCATCTGTCCAACCCCATCCTAAATCAGGTCACCTTATTTGGTGCTAAATGCTGCCTACATAGAAGTTGCAAGAGAGAAAGAAAGATGTTTCCTGTTTTGAGTCCTTGGCCAGGGCAAAGGGCAGGGTGAGCCTACCCATTTGGCTCTCAAGCCTGACAGTGTTTAGTGTGTTGACCATATGACACCTGCCTGGCTGAATATTGATGGAGCCAAGAGAAATAATTTGCAAATCCTAGGGGCAGGGNGTGTTGAATGAGCGGGCAGAATTGAGGAGGACTGGAGGTGGAGGAGTGGAGATCTGAGACANGATGGCTGGAGAAGGGCGGTTCCCTTTCCTAGGTGGACTGAAGAGGGGAGGAAAGGCAGGGAGTGGAGGAGGCTGGCGGTGCTGGGGGGAAAACTCTGCCCCAACTGTTGCCTGCCATACTTGTTCCCAGATTTCTACCCAGCGCAAGGTGAACATCTACAACATCCTGCAGGAGATCATCCAACAGGAAGGGGAGATGGAGGAGCGCTGCATACAAAGGCTGGTGGCCATCGCCTCCAAGCAGATGAGGGACATCACAGAGGTAGTGGGGCTTGGATTCTACCATGCCTTCCTTCTGCAGGCCCAGGTGTTGTTCAAATCTTAGATGGTCTTTTAATAAAAAAATCCAGAGCCAGATATCAGGGTGAAAGCTGAAAAATCAGAGCAGCAGAACAGCCAGCCACTAGTTCTTACCTCTATGAAATCCTCAGCCTAAAGAGAGTGAGTTCCTGTTTCCTCACACCTTATATACCTTTCTCTGTCCTGCCATATTACTTCCNGGGATAAAAGGCCTGTGTGCTTCCCAAGCAAAGGCATGAGATTTCAAGAGCTGGGATTAAAGATGTGTGTGCCACCAGTGCCTGGCTCTGTTTCTCTCCTATACTAGATCAATCTCATGTAGCCCAGTGTGGCCTTGAACTCACAGAGATCCAGATAGATCTCTGCCTCCCGAGTGACAGGATTAAAGGTGTGTGTGCCACCACTGCTTGACCTCTATGTCTAATCTAGTGGCTGGCTCTGTCCTCTGATCCTCAGGCAGGTTTATTAGGGTACACAATTTATNACCACATCNAGGAGCTGAACTTCAGCTAAGCCTGGCCCAGGCTGTCTCATAGAACTGAGACAGACTGAGCCTAATGGAGCCAGGAAGGTGGTAGTNGTGTCTCTCTTGTCCCCTGCAGATGGAGGGTTTCGAGACAGCTGAGGTGGCCAGTGAGACTCTAGTGGCTCTGTCCCGAAACCACTTCAGCTTGGTCATGTATGAACTGCAGCATCATCTCAAGCCCCTCAACCTCACTGATGAGTTTGTCATCGTCACCTTGGCCAAGCTGGCCAATGGCAATGGTAAGGATCTAAGATCCCTACCCCAGTTCCTGACCAGTTTGGGTTGGCCTAGGGCCCACTCTTGTTCTCTGCTCTTCAGTTTGTCTGTGTTTCTGGCTGCACCCCTTCTGTTTCTCTTTCTCTGTGACTCCCCTCTAAGCCTAGTTCTCACCACTGAGATTCCATTTCTGTGTTTCTCATTCTCATTTTCTTTGTTCTCTCTCTCTCTCT
>LZPO01056613.1:0-19706 GCA_001675575.1 Neotoma lepida
GGGAGGGGAGCGGGAGGAGAGACAAGAAGCGGATCTGTGGTTGGTATGTAAAATGAATAAAAAATTTTTTAAATAAAGTAAAAAGTACAGTACGAGACAAACTATCCTTTTTGAAAAATTTTCTTTATTTCCTTTATATACTTCCTTGAAACATCTCTCAATACCAACAATTCACCTCATTATCTGTAATTAATGTTCCAAAATAAAATATTATAACAAAAAAAACCTGACTTTTCTCCGGGTCTCTGCGTACATCCAGATTAATTTCAGTTATCACCTTGGCCGATTAATATGTGACAAACAGGCCTCATCCTCTAGTCTTGTGGAAAATCAAAGCTCCTCCTGACATTTTGGCTAGTCCTTTCCTTTGTAGGTCTGTCCAAATGGAGTTTTGCAGGTATTATGCGCTCTTTATCGGAAGGGAATTCGAGTTTGCTTTCTCCAGAGAGGAGGTGGGCAGGTGGACCTGAAGGTAGTGATCTTAAAAGAGGAAGTGCCAACAAATTTGATCCTTAGTGCCATTTTTTTTGCATGTGTTTGTGAATGTGTGCATGGGTGTTCCCTTGTGTGCGGGTGTTCGTGTGTGTGTGTGTGTGTGTGTGTGTGTGTGTGTGTGTAGGCCCACAGTTGATGTCTTACTTAATTGTTCTCTATTATATTTGTTGAAGCAGAGTTTGTTTCTGAACCCAGAGTTTGCAATTCTGGCTAGTCTGTCTTAACAATTAATACTAGGGATTCCTGTTACTGTCGCCAGAGTGCTGGGAATATTGGCAGCCACCATATCCGTTTGACTTTTTCATGGCTGCTGGAGATCCAAACTCTAGTCCTCACACAAAGCAACTAAAAATGACCTTTATTTTCTGTGGGGGCGGGGCATGCCAGAGCACATATACAGAGGTTGTGCAAGTTGCCCTTTCGTTTGACTGTGGGGGTTCCAGAGATCTGACTCAGGTCAGCAGGCTTGGCAGCAAGGACTTTAACCTGCTGAGCCATCTCACCAGTCCCTCTTAATGCCATTTTTAAGAGACTNGCCATCCCCTGCAGCTGCCCCATGTTTGTAGAGCACCGTGTAGCCCTGGCTCTTCAGTCAGTCAAAACTCAGTTTCAGGTCATTCCCGTCTCCACCCGCAGCACCCAGAGTCGTCTTGAGTAGGACCCAAGAGAGAGGATCCTCTGTCTAAATTAGATACTAGACTTGTTTCTGTGAAAGTCAACTTAGATTTAAAAAAAGAAAATGAAAATCTTCACCCTGAAATGGAGGTTTATCTGTTTCTTTTGGTCCCAGGTTCCTTGCATTGACTCCATGGAGAGTTTATCATCTCATTTCCGTCATGATACTTGGGCGCGTCATCATGCAAATCGTCAAGGACATGGTTTTGTCTAAGACAAGAGGTAAGAAGACTCAGACTTAATTTCTGTGGATTTTATTTCTAGAGTCTGAATGTCTAATTTTTAGACGTTTTAATCCCTTGAACAGGAGGATCACGTAGGCATTGTTTTCTTTACTTCCCTTTTCCTCTGTCCTTTCCTCCCTTCCTCTGGATTTCTGAGATGGGGCCTTGCTCTGTACCCAGATTGTACTGGAATTCTGAGTGGCCCTCTTGTTTCAGCTTGCTGAGTGCTGGGATTATAGGCATGAGTCAACATATTGTCTGGGCTTTCTATGTACACACACACACACACACACACACACACACACTTCAGTGCTGGGGTGTGAACCCAGGGCCTTGTACATGTCAGGCAAATGACGTACCACTGAGCTACATGCCAGCTTATGATGTATTTCATGATTGTGTCTCTTGTCAGAGCAGGTAAAAGGTCCATGTGTGCTGGGCTCTCCCTTGGTTTTAAGCTACTTCACATACCAGGGTGATATTTAAGTAGGCGACTATGAGAATAGTAGTTAAATATTTATTCCACCCTACATGCTCACACTGGGCCACTGGAAGATGCATGAGTTATTGGACAGTTTTCTTTCACCTCAGTGAAGTAAAGCAAAGCTTAAAAAAAAAATCACTGAGTTTTGAATGATTAATGACGTCGAAAAGAAAATCATTACATTTAAAAGTAAGAGCTTGACTCATTTTTAATGATTGGTGTCTTTAGGAGCTATGTAACTATATTAAAACCTGGTGAAGCTTTTCCATACTTCTTCCATTAATGCTTGAATTAGTTTTTATAAATGGGCAAAAATCTCCCCTAGACATAATGAGCCCTATGAGTCTATGTGTAATAAGATTGATTTGATCAAAATCACAAAGAGGAAGCTTTGGTTAGGGGCCACACGGACTGCTGCGCAGAAGAACTGCCCAGATTCCCCATCACGGGGGTGTATTACAAGAGAGGCACCGTCTCTCACACAAGAACTTGAGTCCTGGAATGAAAGTCCTGTGATTTTTACCGTCATAGTATTCCATGGGTCAGCCTTAAAGCTGGCTCATGTTAAAGTCCGTCTGGTTTTAAAACCAAACCACCATAGAGACTTGATGCTTACCAGCCCGGACTCTGTAATTCTTAAGACGGGCTGACAAAGCAGCCCTGTAACCCCAGCTACTTGGAGGCTAAGGCAGGGGGATCAGAAGTTTGAGGCTGCCTGGGCTAGAGAGGAAGTGCAAAGCCACAATGGGGCTGCTGATTGAGATCCTGTCTTAAAATAAAAAGGGGATCCAGCTCAGGAGTGCAGTGCTTACCAACAAGCGCAGGCCATAGGTCCGGTCCCTAGTAGTGCAAAAACAAAGAAAGGGTGCCAAAAAAAAAATATTTCTTGAGCTAGTTAATGTCTATTCCTAGCTATGGAGAAGCCACACAATAGATGCTTTCCTGTGGCTGTGTTACCACACACTTGGTGGCTCAAAACAAGAGGCAATACTTTTGTCGTAGCTCTGGAAGTCATCATTTCAGACAAACCCATCATCAGGTCTGTATTCATCCTGGAGGCTCGAGTGAAAGACCCATCCTTGTCTGTCTCTTCCTGACTTTGGTTGGTGCTGTTATCTCCTGGCTTGTAACTACATCATCACCATCCCTGCCTCTGCGATCACATCAACTTCTCCTGTACTTGCATCAGAACTCCCTCCATGCTCTCTACAAAGAACACTTAATGATTGTAATTGGTGCCTACCTGGATGGTCTAGAGTAATCTTCTCTATTCTTAACCTGGNGGTACCTGTAAAGCCCCCTTTTCTCTATGAAGCAACATTCACAGATGCTCAGCCTGCTTTGATGACTGAACCACTTCATACTGTACCAGAAGAGAACTCATTCTTACACCACAGGCTTGAATTTGGTTCAGGTAAAAGGCTACAATGAGTGAGCAAGCCATACAGTGGCAGTCTCCTTGTTTAGCTGGCACAGTCAGGACATCTGGGGCTCTGTCTTCTCAACGGACAGCCTATGTTGAGTGTCTTTTTGTGCCAAGGCTAGTTGTAAGCACCAGCTTCTGATGGGGATGCATTCATGCTGGCCTCTGCCCTTGCCCCCCACCTCTGCAACAGGCCCGTCTTTCTCTCAGGGTTTCATTGAATGATGTTGTTCTGAACACAGCATTTCTATACATGAAGAAAGAAAAAAAAAAAAAGATGGACTTCCTTCTGCTGCTTTCCCAGAACTCCCCAGTCATTGGCTGGAGAGACCCTAGGGCCTTTTTTGACCTCTTTTACAAAGACCCTATTGAGCTCCATGAATAGCTGGCTGGAGATGGCAGCAGGGTTTCCAACCCCCAAACAGTGCTGGCTGCAATAGGCTGCTCTCAGGGACGTGTAGACTTTGTTGGAAGATCTGGAAGCAGCTGTGGTAGCTCTGTAGCTCCTGTCAGAAGTGTCAGTCCTTCTCAGATACCCCTGCTTATGCTGAACAGCAGCCAGTGAAGCCTTGTTCAGCAGAGCTTTCTGGGACCTTCTGCCTCTTTCCTGCTCTCAGCTTCCCGCTTTCCACATTTTTGGCTAAAGATACGAACTTTGCTGGTAATCGGCTTAGCTGGTCCCTTCCCCCAAATACTTTTTGACTACACTTCCCACATTTTTAAGTGCATGTCCCTATGAACTGTGTACACATTGCTGAATAGCTGATGGTGAAGTGTTTCGTCTCAGGAGACAGGAGCTCTATCCCACAGAGAAGCAAGCAAACCCCACCCCATCTCCTTTCTCTTCCCCACCGTTCTCTCTGACACACCCTAGATACTTCATGTGAAACAAATGGAGAAAGGAGAGCAGAAATGCAGTCGTGTGAAGCAGTTTGTCTTTGTGGGAAAGACAGGTACCCGGGCCTTTGGTTTGTGAGTCACTGCAACCTCCAACTGCAGCAGAGTCCTCTATCCATAGGAGACCTTGAAAGTGTGTACCCCAGCCTTACTGGTCACTCTTGTGCACCCTTGCAACACTGCTCACTCACAGGCTCCGAGCTATCTTCTATAGCATGTCAAATTCCTCCCACATCTTCAAACTTGCCTGTGACCACCTTGTCCTTTACACTCATGGTAATTAGGGTCAGCCATCTCCACCTCAGACTTTAAGACCTTCAGGGACTACCTGTGAGGAAAGTAGGTGTCCCCGTCTCTACCCATAGCCATACTGAGGGGTAGTTCTGTGACCACTGTGCCTTTCTGTCTTCTCTTCTGTGAAATCCACACTACCTATTTATGCCACAGCCCAGCAGTCTCTTGACGGTTGGGATTAGACCTGGTTGAGACTGGGCTCGTGGTCTCTAGTCCCTCATCCACTCTTCCTTTACTGTTATTCTGACTTGGCTTATCTAAGGCCTGGACTCAGTAGTAGTCTGTGTGGTTGCCACTTGTCTGAGCTTTAGGCCTTGGAAGCACTGTCAAGCCACCACCTGAGAAGCCCGGAGTCAGTACACTCTGCTCACCCTCCAGATCTCTGTTCCTATGGAATCAGCTGTTTGTTTACTCTTTCCCTTCTTAGCCCTTTGCCCAATTATGCTGCACTTTGACCCCATCTTTGTCAGAACTTCCTCCCTCTACACAATCCTCACTGGAACTATGCTCCATGTTGGTAGCAATTTCAAAGTCTTCCAGTTCTCTTGTCCCTCATCCGTAATCAGTTCTCCGATTCTTGACAAAAGGCCGGCATCTCAGGCTAGTATCTCTTCTCTACTGTTGGCTCTGATTTGTTGGAGCAACACGGTGGAGAGTTAGACTTGCATGGGGTGAGGGTAGACAGTATGTTTCTATCCACAGTGTTGGATCTAGCTGAGTCCACAGTATTGCCTACAGCACCGTGGGTTAAGTTGACTTCGTTTTACATGCTGCTCAGCTCCAGAAAGTTTGAGTTATTCTAGAAGATACTTTTCAGTTGTTTCAGACACCTACCAGGGGAGCAGAAGTCTAGTCTCCTAACATGATTGAGAAACAAATTCATCCCTATGTTCATGCAACCAAGGCAATAAAGGAAACCAGAATAATGGCATAATTCAAATTGTCCAAAGACTTGGAAGCCATAAGCAACTTTTTTGTAGCAGTCAATGTTACGAAGAATTTGATAGGGGATGTTCACTTGACAGGGGATATTCAAGAACACACAGGGCAAGACTTTTGACCTTTGGTTTGATGGAAAGTGCAGAAAACTTCTTGGTGTTTCTTTATTGAACTTCCTTAAATCTGATAGCTGGGAGTGTGCTGGCAAGACTTGGTCCAATAAAGATAGTTCCTAGAGTTTTGAAAAGCAAATCAATCTATCTGTCTCTCCCATCCATCCATCCATCCACCCATCTTCATCAATATCATCATCAATTAACTTTTTCCTGTTGATTTCATTGAGGCTTAGATATAAGTTCACAATATCTGAAGAGTACACCATGTCAGTTTCCCCTTCAAGACCACTTCTGTTAGTCCTACTTGAGAAGTCACATTTTCTGTTCTTTCTGATGTATGTATGATGGTTAACACCTCTTTATAAAGTTTTATACAGATTCTTTGACAGCACTTTTTGCTTAAGCACACATGTTTTCTGCCCCACTGGGCAATAAAGTACCTGGGGGCAGGGGCGGTGTTCTAGAGTGTCCTTCCTTTATGATGCCTACTCAAGTGTTCTGTAGACATCTGTCATGGTAACAGACATGGACACTCTACCGTTTACCTGTAAATGTTCTGCTTAAAGAAGCTTGGGATGTTTCTAAGCCGGCAAATGTTCCCAGGGAGTAACATCTTGCTTAAGTTTCATGTTTTACTTCTTATTGCAGGTGCACAGTTGTGGAGAAGCCTCAGTGAAAGGTAGGGATTTTCTCCTCCAACAACGTGGCGAATGGATGGCAGGGCGGTGGGGTGGGCAGGTGACTTGAGCTGCCGATGTGTATCACTGAAGTCATGTTGTAGTGATAGGGACCTAAGTCTCTATAATGATTTTTCAAGAGTGGGGAAAAGTGAAAAAATGACCATGAAGCTGAAGATGAGGACAAGATGTGGAAATCACCCTAGGGATAAATGCATTTCAGTGCCTGGCTGGGCAGTGAATTTGTGAATCACTTGTGTGAGGATACAGCAGTGAGGAGAGAGGGGCCTTCCTGTTTGATGTTTTCCCTCTGGTTCAGTTTTGAAGTGTGAATGACAGTTGGTGCAGTGGAAGAATGGATGCCAGTGAGGTAGAGAACTTCGTTGGGATGTTCCAGAAGGGCTGGCCATGCTGTCAGTTCAGAGGGCTTGAGAGAGGAGGAGAGGAAGAGGAGAGACAAAAGCCTACTGGGTGTGAAGTGCCTCAGATACTGACTGACCAGCTACTTGGCCCTAACACACTAGGGCTACCTCCGCTCCCTCATCTTGAGTGTCATCTGCCCTGAAGGGAGGTAGATGCTTCCAAGTTAGGGCAGTGATGAGAGGGCACAGTTTANTTCACCTGCTGTACATAAGAGNCATAAGAAAGATGGGGAAAGTTTAAGGGTTAATGTTCCAGTGAAGTTAGTGTTAGTAGGAACTCATTTTATTTTTAAGGAACTGAGTTGGCTGTATATATTTGTACTACTTAAGAAGGATGGTTGGGGAGACCCAATTTGTGCCAAAGTGGACATCAGAAAATGAACACGCAAAGTGAAGAACAAAATAAGTGATGCCATGAAACTCCCATGAAAAGACATTGTCTCCACCTTCATTTCCCCTGCCTTGAGCATCTGGCCCAGCTGTGTTGCACACACNGTAGCTGATGAAACACAGCCAGTCTTNTCCCTTGTCTCAGNCCACACTATGTAGGTTTCCTTAGCTGTTGTTTGATGCTGTTTTCCAGTTCCAAGGCTCCACTCAGCCATCTGCCTTGCTGCATCTACTGCCCTAGTCTTTAAGTTGCTCTCAGTTGTGACAGTTCTTTAGATTTCCCTAGTTTGTGTTGATTTTAGCAACCAGGAAGAGAAGGGTAGGTGCATGGTGACATCGGTCACTTCCCAACATTTGCCTCAAGTTCTTCTCAGGATAACAGGGCTTGGTGTTTCTGGGAAGTGGACTGTTGGGGTAAAGCCTAGGCAGCATAGAGATGCACACAGGTGTAAACTGTGAAATTTAGGGAACGACAGAGAACATGGTGTCTCCGGGAAGCCCGAATAATGGAAGTGGCATTGAGGAGGGGTTTGTGCTGTTTTCATCACACCAGCATGATTTATGCCTGTTGATGTCACCCTGGACCACCTGGCCTGAGACTGTCTCCAAGTTAGCGTTCCTTTAGAGACTGAGTCTATTGGGAAGCCGGGTGATCAGAAGGCTGCTGATGAGAACACAGTCAGAGAAGAGGATCNGGGTTCCCAAAGTCATCATGTTCTAGAGGCCTTGGCAAGTGGCTCCAGGCACATGCCTGGTGTGGGCAGGTCTGGTCTCAGCTACATGCTGAGCAGCAGTAAGTGGATTATGCTTTCTGTGTTTTCCATACATGAGGAAAAAATACAGAGGCTTGCTTCCTGGTTGTGGTGGCTGGAAGATTAGACCAAGTGAGCTAACATCATCTCAGAGGATTAAAAAGCAAGCAAGCAAACAAAGCCTTGTACTCTTTGATACGTAGGTCCATCAGATACATTGATACACTGACCAGTCTGCGTGTCTTTTGCTATGGTTTGGAAAGTGTCCATCAAAATTCATGTGGCAGTTCACAGTAGCTAAGTTATGGGACCAACCTATGTTCAACCACACAGAAATTCATTTAAAAGATGTGGTATATATACACAATATAAATGTTTTTAGCCATGAAAGACATACAAGAGAATGGCATTCCATTGTTTCAGGAAGATGGACACAACTGGGAATCATCATATTAAGTGAATTAAACCAGAAGGACAGAATTGTTTCAGAAGGACAACTGACATATGCTGTCTTTCATTTGTGGTTTCTAGGTTNTATGCAGTTACATAAAATCATGTATGCATACATAAAACGGAAGTAGACNTGGGACTGTCTAGGGGAACCAAAGGGAGAAAGAGGAAGGAGGTGAGGGCATGGCAGGAAATATGTTCAATGTACAATATATACTTACATGAAAAACATTTTAATGTAATTAAATGAAAAACTAAAAGAAAGTTTGCATGCNGNAAATNTAATCCCCTAAAGAANAGTAGTTATTTTGTGTTATTGTAGTGGTGGGGCATAGTGGGAAGGACTCCTCCTCATGAATGGATGGGCTCTGGTTATGAAGGGGATTGCAGCTGGGAGTTGAAGCTCTTGCTCTNTCTTACTGCATGATGCCTCTGCCCCAGCAAGAAGGTCTGGATCACATATGCTCCTGATCTTGAACTTCTGGGTTTGTTCATTGAAGTTTCCAGGGAGGCATGCCATTCAGGACTTTAGTGATGGGATTTCTAACATTTCTGCCTGAGTTTCCAAGTTGCTAATGTGGTAATGCATGTTCGGTGCTTCTTGCATCTGGCCTTGGGTATGCGTACGTCTTTAACAGTGAAAAAAAGTTAAAAAAGAAAACAACTTACAGGTTAAAATACACGATGACAGGCAGATCGTTAGAGGTAGAGGAGAGGCACTCTGTGATCATGGGAGTCATATGGATTAGGATTTTTTTTCCCAAGTTCATGGATACTAACTCTAACTGTAAGTCTAACCCTCCTCCTTGGCAGTGGCTGGTCATTGTCCCCCACTGTCCTTTGGTGCAACAGCTGAGCCACTCAGGTTACTCAGCAAGGGTTAGTTTTTCCTCTTCCAGTGTCTGCTTTCAATTTGGGCTTGATCTCAGCGTGAGCCTGGCTTCCTGTCTGTGGGGCTGTCTCCGGTTTGGTAGAGTATTCAGCATCCCTCATGAAGCTGGCGATGCACATGGACACAGAAGCCTGTGTACATCAATTCAGTTGTTGTTTGCACGGTAGCAGTTCATAATGCCAAAGCCAGGCTCTGACTTTCAACAGCATTAGCAGTACCTGGGGCCTTTTACTCAATGCCTTGCTAAGGCAACCTAGGTACCCAGGACAGTCGTTTGTGCCAGTGTGACCTAGGTACCCAGGACAGTCGTTTGTGCCAGTGTGACTCTAGTGCGTGCTCTGAGAACAGCTCATTTCTCACATTTGCTCCACAATGGGCTTTGCAAGCTGTGCGTAGGATTTGTACAGAGGTGGCTCTTGGCTGGACTGGATTAACAACCTTTGTGACTCCTTCCTGGTGTTAGATTGACTCCGGAGTCTCATAGTACCTTTTAATTTCTGCAGAACCATGGCTGTTCATTTAATAAAATCCTCTGTTAGTAGATGATAATGTCTGCATTCTACCTTTTTTTTTATGTGCACCTTTTAAAAATGAATTTGCCTTCTGTTTAGCCAGTTTTTCTCAGTAGATAATGTTAAGTCTCTTTCCTTAAATCTTTGCCATTCAAATAGTTTTACCTAACTCTTTAATACTTTGTTCACTGTTACCCAACTTAAAGGGCTAGATTTTCTTCATCATAAGTCATTCTATCATTCAGTATCTATTTATTTAAAGTTTATTTCATTGATATTAAAGTTGTAGAAATTGAGACTGACTGAGTACCGGAGGATTTCTGACAGACCTTCAGGACATGTAGAAGCTTCTAGCAGGGAGCTGTCTCTAGGAGGCAGTGGTGGCCCTTGGATTCAGCTGCAGCTGGGACATGCACCAACCTGACTCACTGTGAGACACAGCACAGGCCATCCTAGCCAGCAGAGCTAAGCAGGAGTCCTGGGATGTTGCCCCTTTGTGGCCAGATCACAGATTCCCCTTCTCGTTCTGTGTCTCACGTGCTTTTTCTTTCTCTCACACACAGAGTGGCAGCGTGGGTGCTGACATTTGCCATTGGTATGAAATGCTCTTTTGTCCCATGGGCTTCCAGATAATTCCCACAAAAGTTGCCACTCACTGTGTATTTTGAGGGACAGGGAGAGAATCTGAGTTGTGGTATCCACCCAGCTCACAGACCTAGAATGAATCAGGGCATTTTACAGCAGATGGCTAGAACATTATTCCTCTTAATGAATGAAAATTCAACTATTGTCTCTAAATTGCTATCTCTTCTGACAAATGGAACATAGGTTAAAAAATGTGAGTTTTTTTTTTTGTTGTTGTTGTTGTGTGTGTGTGTTGCTAGGAATTGAACCCAGGGCTTTATGCGTGCTAAGCAAGTGAGCAACATCACCAGTTTGAGGAAATGATTTTAAATGCAGTTACGACTCTTGCTCATATACATTCTAAGGACAGGATGGCAGATGCAGATTCCCAAGCAGAGAGTCGATAGCTTGAATGTGTAATCTCTCCCTGGAACAGTAATTCCAGCCCGTGTGCGTTAAACTCTCAGACTTGATAGCTTTGATTTTTCTTCACGTCTTAAGGTTTCTTTGTTCTCTCTGCATTGTAACCTGGGACCCTCCACAAGGAAGTGTGGCACCTTGCTGTCTAGACATGTATTTTGAGGGTGTCCATGAGTTTTAAAGGTGAAAGGCACGTTTGGTTGGGTTAAATGAAGAAAGAATTTTCTTTTTCAGGAAATGGAGTCACTGAGCTCAGAATGTGCTGGATGCCTGCAGAAGCCTATTTTGGCCGATGGCACCCAGGCAATCCTAGGAGCTGAGCTCCACGAACTTGAAAGTCTGTCTTCTGCCAAAATGAGAACTCCAATAGGCCTTTTATGCCTTTAAAAAAAAAAAACAGTTGAGCACAGTTCTGTAGTTATCTATTGTACACTGGGAACTCAAAGCCCCTTTCTTCCTTTTTGGACAAAAGAAGGGGCCTATTCACAGACAGAACAAATCCTTAACAGGGCTGCTGGGCTGGGACTCCAGGCCATGCACAGGGCTCCCCCAAGATTCCGGCCAAGTTGGTTGTGTTCAAGTTGGTTGTTCAAATTGTACTTTGAGATTGAGACTCATCAAAGACAAATACAAAATGGGACTCCACTGTAAAGTCACCCTGGAGGAAATCACATGGAGAATTATGTTTATTATCTCCCACCGCCGCTGGTATACTTACATAAAAATAATTTGTGAGCCATTTAAAATGTCTTATCCTAGATGTTTAAAGCCCACAGTCTTGGGGGGACCGTGAGATTGAAGGAAGTGCCAGCCTAGAGTGCAAAGGCCCTGGAAATGGATGTATANGTCTTTGCAACAGTGTTGAGTATGCTTTTTTCCAAGTATTAATAATAAAATTCAAGGTATTTAAAAAAAATGAGGGCTGGGGATGTAGCTTGGTTGATAAAATATTTGTCTAGCATGCGTGAAGCTCCCAAGTTCAATCCCTCTGAACGTACTACATTGCAGTGCCAATGAGCTGAGGGAGCTGCACCCACGGAAGGGTGTGTGAAACTGGCACTGGTTCCTGGGCTGAGATTTATAATTTAGAAGCGTTGCAAAGCCTTCTGGAAAGTTTTCCTTCTGGCTCAGTAAATTGAGTGTGTTCAGCGCTGCTTTTCTGCTGGCGGCCACTAGGGGGTGTGTAGGAGGTGGGACCTCAGCTCTGGGAAGCTAAGAAACAACAGGCTGCTAGGGAAATGAAGCTGTCCACTCCAAAGGAGGGTTAGTAACCTGGGCATCTGGGCAAGACAAAAACATTCATGCTTTCCCAGTTACAAGAAGAAAATCCAATTAAAAGTTACACCTGTCTATACTTAGAATGCATATTTGTGTGTGTGCGTAATATAAAGAAGAGTAAAAAATGAACGTAGACCAAGAGAAGCGGTAGTGTGAAGAAACACGTGCCTATGGAGAGGAAGATGCCTGGACAAGGAGGAAACTCCCAAATAAATGGCATAGACTAGGAACAAATGGTTGTAATACTTAGTTTCCAAACAAACTAATGGTTTTTGAGAGTGGAACTCAGGGACACTTTGAGTTGTAGGCCGTTTTGCTACTGTTTCTACTCAGGGTCAGAATCTTCTAGAAGTCTTTTCTCCACTTTCTCAACATCTTGCTCTGGAATTAAAATACATAGATATCCCCTTCTCCCTCCTGCTTCAGAACTCTATATAAAATAAAAAGTACAAACCCCAGAAAATAACTTAATTGTTTAAGCAATTGTGTGGAAAGAGGATAAATTGGTGATTCATTGATTCTGGGTATAAAATAACCATTTAAAGTTCTAGACAAAGATCTCCGTTAGAAAAGTATGAGTCCATGGTACTATAGGATGTTTCTAGAACTTTGATGTGCTTACAGTGGACTGGATGATCCTGCCACCCGTACTATGTCCATATTCTAATCCCTCCCTGCACCTGTCACCTTACACAGCAATAGGGACTGTGCAGATGCAGAATGTGGATATTTTCTGGATTATGCTCATGGACCCGGGATCATTACCGGGTCCTTTCCAGAGCACAGCAGGACTGGAGTGGAGAGAAGATGCTGGTGGTGGGCCAGGAGGTGAATGAAGGGAGTCAAGGAGGACAAGCAACTCCAAGGAGCTGGAAGAGGTAGGGCACAGCCTCTGGAGCGGAGATGGCTAACAGACAGGGTCACAATTGTAAGATGATGCTTGCGAGAGAGGTTTCAAACCACAAGCCGGTGGGAGTTTGTTGCAGCAACAATAGGAAGTGAATGGAATATTCATTGTGACGTGAAAGCGCCAGTCTTTATTGGAAATTTTCAAGGCCAAGTTGGTCACATCACAGCTCCATCCACCAAAGAAATGCAGCTTTACCTGGTTTGTGGGCTAGTTGCTTCCTAATGTAGTTTGGTCCCTTTGTCCAAGAGCAGTATCCTGAAACAGGAGTGTCAGGGTTGGTGGGACAGAAAGACAGATGTTATAGAGTCTGAGTGAGGGGACAGCCAGCCAAGAACTGCCTCGGAAGATGTTGCCACTGGGCCAGAGGAAAATGAGGACTGAAAAGGAATGAGTGTGGTCAGGAGGGTACCTAAGTAATATGATGATGCCATTCCAGAAGGCAGGGTGGAGCATTGCTTGGCGACAGCAGCATCTATGTCCAGGAGGCAAGGTGCATAAAAACCCTGGAGACCTTTGTGAATAGCTTTCTGTGGGTTTCATTTATGTGTGGAGGAGGGTGGGAAGGAGGCCTTTAGGACCAAAAACAAATTCAGGGGCTTAAGGATGAGCGGAAGGCCGAGAAAATGGAGGTAGGCAGTATGAGCTACATCCTGGGAAATGGTGGTGGGGAGGGGATGGAGAGAAGTCAGTCAGTGACCTGGAGAAAACCCTAGCATCGGTATCTAGTTCCAGAATGTTCTCGTTACCCTCAAAGGGAACCCCACATCCACCAAGTAGTAGTTTCTTCCCTTCCTCTAGCTCTGGACAACCGCCGTCTGCTTGCTCTTAATGGATTTGCCTCTGGATGTTCGTATAAACAGCCATATGTCCTTAATTGTGCCTGGCTTCTTTTGCTTAGCATAATCACTTCAAGATTCACCCATAATATAACTTTTACCATACTTTATTCCTTCTCTCAGCTGCGTAATGCCCCACTGCCTGGACACACCACCTTTTGCTCTGCCATCATTTGATGGTCTTTTCTGGTTATTTCCGTTTTTGGCTAGTGAGAAGTTTAATTTTGTTCTCAAAACAGAGAGACATGATCACATGAGTAAAGAACTGGGGAGCATGTGTAAGGATTACTGGGTAAAGCTTACGGGATGGGGGGTCGGTTCTGTCACTGTAGAGGACTGGGCTTCTGATTGACTTAGTTTGCAGACCCTTTGTGGAAAATTGAAGTAACTCCACAAATGCAATATTCTAGGCATATCTATACCCTTCCCTCCCCCAATCCCTGAAGCGAGAGTGTCACTCCTATAGAAGGAACTTCGGGATGTGTCCTTCATCTGTCCTTCAAGTTAAGCGTCCTCTTCAATCTCTTTTTAATAGTAGTGGTGAGTTTGCAGGGAGGAATGGAAGTACAGGGTCAGCATTGTTGGTAGAGGTCTGATTAAAGCAGGAACAGGTCTGCGGTGTAGTCCCCTGACTAGGAGCCTGGCTTTATAACTCATGTGCTGTTCATTAGTTATTTTGAAGGCTATTCTTACTTGTGCCTGCTTTTAATACCCGAACAACTGGAGAGAGAACTTATAATCCTGCAGTCATTTGGCGTGTATTCCTTGAGAGTATTTTTAAACTATAACATTCAGAGCTGTCTCATGTCACTGAGAGCCCAAGTGACACCCTCGGTACACTTTTCTTTTCTCCTGGACTGTGGCTTCAGATTGTGAATAGTATTTTTGAATTCCACAAAAAAATACATTAAAAAAAAAAGCCCTCTCCCTTGGTGTGGTGTTTGTCTTATTTTTAGTCAATGGCTGTTTTTATTAAAATGAACAAGGAAATTTTCTGTCATGACTCTGGAGCCATCTGCCATGGAAAGAATATTGTTTCCTAAAATGTACCAAGCTGGACAGACTCAACTCAGACATGGACGTTTAATTTCAATAAGTCGCACATTTAGATATTGTCCTCACTCTGGCTAAGATAACAATATCTAAGGGGCTTTTAATGAATGTATTGGGCTCAGTATATAGTTGAGAGGAATTTTAATTTTTTAAAATTTATTTTTTATGTGTATGAATGTTTTGCCGGAATGCTTGTACTTGCACCACATGCATGGAGTGCCCTTGGGGGCCAGAAAGAGGTGTCAGATCCCCTGGATTTGGAGGTCGAGATGGTTGTGAGCTGCCATGTGGTGCTGGGAACTGACCCCTCATCCTTCGCAAGAACAGAAAGCGCCCTCAGCCTTTAGCCTCTGAGTCATCACTCTAGCCCTCGGGAGGAGTTTTAAGTGGAATTGAAACTCGTGTTTTTAAATTGAGTGCTGGGTCTGAAATGAATTTGGGAAAAAAAAAAACAAGATGACCTCAGGTTCTTCCTTATAAGCTGAGAGCGAAAAGTTAGTTTTCATTGTTATACCATAGCTTGTATATAGTAGTCGGACATGCTTGTCGGACTTTCTTTGGACCACCAGCCCCTAAATAATGACACAGAGACTTATTAATTATGAAAGCTTGGTTTTAACATGGGCTTGTTGCCAACTAACTCTTACTAACTTTATAACTTAAATTAACCTGTTTCTATTAATCTGCTATCTGCCATGTGGCTTTTTACCTCTTCTCCATTCTGTACATCTGACTCCCTCTGTGTCTGGCTGGAGAATTCCAGCCCTCCTGATTCTAACCTAGAGTTCCTATCTCTGCCCGGAAGTCAGGCCTATCCTCTTCCTGCCTAGCTAGTGGCCATTCAGCTCTTTATTAAACCAACCAGGTACTTTAGGCAGGTGAGGCAAAACATAGACACATCTCACGTAGTGTAAACAAATATCCAGCAACAGAGAAAAGTTAAAGGAGAATTCATTTTGGCTTACAGCGCAGAGGCCTGAGAGCATGGTCCCTTGATTTTGCTGGGTCTGGTCCCTTGCATAATGAGCTGGAACATCATGGTGGGGAACATATGTTGGAGCAAAGTGGCTCATCTCATGATGGACAGGAGAAAGTGAGAAGGAAGAGAATAGGCCAGTGAAAAGCTATACCTTGCACAGGTATATCTCCCAACGATCTGCTCGTTATCTCCTTAGCTATGTTCATAGTCATGTAGTGATCTGTAGATGCAGTTAGAGCCCTCAGACTTTTCTCTCAATAGCACCACCAGATGGGGACCAAGCCTTCAACACATGAACACTTTATAGGAACATTTCACATCCAAGCCATAGTATTTACACATGAGTTATCTGTAGGTGATAAAATCACACCCTTTCTTTTCCCTAAGTGGAAGGAGATAGTGGTGCCAGTTTAAAGAATTTGTATTGTCTGTGTAGGAAGCGTGGGCACTAGAAACTAATTATAAATGTTGTCTTTGGTTCCTCAGTCAAGACATCGGAGCTTTCCAGTAGTGAAAGAAGACGTGACTTGTGAATAGATTGCTAATCAGAATATGGGGGTTGATCCATAACCAACAACAGAAAGGCAGTTATAAAATCCAGAGGAAGCCTTCCTACCTGACTGCTGCCACTTGGTTTTGGGAATAGGAGAAAAGCTATTCTCTGGTGAGCAAGTGATTTCAAGAAACAGAGGGAGGCCAGTGAGACGTGGATGAGGCTCAGTGACAGGTGTCCAACTCTGATGCCACATTGGTAACACTGCCGGTCTTCCCCACCTCGGTTCAGCATTAACTGTTGGCTCAGATCCTGTTTCTTGGTTTGGACTCTGTTAAAGAATGCTATGGACTGGGTGGCTCAGATGGCAAGCATTTATTTCTCACATTGCTGGAAGTTGCCAGTCTGAGATTATGGGTTCTCGGTATGATTCCTCTTCTGGATCCGGGAGCACCATCATCTCATTGTATCCCCACATGGCAAACAGAGAGCACTCTGGCCTGTCATCCCATTCTAAGGCAACAGTTCCATAATGGGGCTCCATCTCATCAGCTAACCCAAACCCACTTAGCCCCAGAAGCTCACCTTTGGGGGTTAGTGAGTTGCATGTAATAGAGTTTGTAGGTGCATGTAAGTTTAGAGTTTATAGGTGGTCAGCCCTTCTTGTTCCCCCTGCTCAGTTTTCTCCTTTTGGATGTAGTGAGGAGGGAAGAGGAGGGATGGAAGGGGTTGATACAACTCCTTAGAATGCAAAAGGAGAGAGTCAGGCAAAGTCCTGGGTAATCTGAACCCCTGGGAAGGATCATGATGAGGCAAAAGCTTAGAGGTCATCGGCTCTCTTGACTCCAGGAGGAGGGATTATGTCTAATGCCTTCTGGTTAAGTGGTGCTCATGTTTCCCAACTCCCAACTCAGATAGCAGGGAGGAGTGGTCCTCCCATCCTTTTAGACACATTCCCTTGCTTATTACTGTTGAATTCTGAGACACTAGGATTTGGGGAATTTTTACAAGAGTNGTTGTAGATACTTCAGTATGGACCATGGAGGATTAAGCCATTTCAAT
This sequence comes from Neotoma lepida, assembly GCA_001675575.1. NCBI lineage: Eukaryota > Metazoa > Chordata > Mammalia > Rodentia > Cricetidae > Neotoma > Neotoma lepida. The sequence continues at coordinate 17,298 of LZPO01056613.1, forward strand.
TTCGTACTGCCTTCACAGTTATGTTTTATTACCACTGGAAGCTGATTTTGTAGCCACTAACAACTATATAAGATTGTGGTAGGTGCTGGGTAGGAAGAATGGGTCCTGTAGCAGTCAAGGTGAGAGGCATCAACCAATCCTGATCTCTTCACTCCCCNTAATCCTGGAGCCTAAGTGACTCCTCATTTATGTTGAGGGAGGAATACCAAGCCCAGCAAAACCATGGCTCATCCTAGTTACTTTCCTATGGCTGCTACAGAACACTTGGGTCCAGGTATGTTACTCAGTTTCCCTTAACTGTGACAGAATACTTGATAATGTCAGTCCGTAAGAAGAGAAGGCCTATTTTGGTTCCATGACCACTTAGCCCCGTTGCTTTCACCCTGTGGCAGTAGAGTACATCATGGCCTGTGTGAGTGGTGAAGAAGGCTGCTCCCCTGACAGCAGATAAAGAGAGGGGGAAGAGATCAGGGCCTCTTCAAGAGAATGTCCCCAGTGAACATTCTTTCAACTAGTTCCTTTGTGCAAAAGGTTCTAGACTTCCAAGAATGCCAGAGGTTGGCAACTAGTACCTGGGTCTCTGGGGAGACATTTATGATCAAAACCAGCCAATCATACTGGCTCACATCTGTAATTTCAGAACTTGGGAGGCTGTGTAGGGAAGCTGTGAGTTGGAGGCCAGGCTGGGATACATAGTTTCAAAGCCCTGCCTGATTAAAAAAAAAATCTGAACCGAATACTAGATCATGTAGACAATCACGAAAGTTTATTTGGCCTATGGTTCTGGAGACTTAAAAGCCCAGGAACATGGTTCAGTGTCTGCTGAGCAGCAGATGAGGGCTTCCTGCTACATCTCAACACAACAAGGACCATGGCAAAGACAGCAAGTGCTCTCGGGAGAGAGTCATTCCCTGACCAGGGACATCATCCCTATAACAGTAAGGGTAATCTGTGCAGAGGGCACAGCCAACAGTTGTTTCCAACACATGAGCTTTTGGGGACACATTCAAACCAGAAAATTCATGTCCTTCTCTAAAATACTTTCATCCTACAAATACCTCTAGAGTCTTAAATTGGGTCCTGTACCAACTCAAAATGCAAAGTCCAACGTCCTGTGAGTTCAGCTCAAGACAGCTCATTATGAGGTAGGTTCTTTCTAGCTGGTAGTCTGTGAACCAAACAACTCTTCAACTTCTTAACATGGCAGTGATAGTCATTCTTTCATGAGGACATGAACTTCCATGAGGCTCATAAATATGATCATATTCATGCCAAAGTATGCAGTGATGGTCAGAAAGAGTTCTCATTACAGTGTTCTTAGGACCTTTACAAATTATTCTTGGACAGCAGTTCATGGGAAACAGGAGAAACAGGGTAATAAGTACATCACAACCCTCTCATGTACTGTATTGCTTTCTTTCTGCACAAAGATTCAGTCAGTTATTGCTGTGTTACAGAGAAACACAAAATCTCTTTGGTGTACAATGTACATTTGTTTCTTCTGTTTCTGTGTTCAGTGGGGTTCAGTTTAGGAAGGCTTTGCTCCAAGTTTTTGTCTTTCATCCAGGCCAGCTTCATGGCCTTTTAGCTTCCTTGCCTCAGAGGCTGCCCAAGGTGTATTATACGCATGGAAGAAGGTAGGAAGAGCATGGGATCTCAAATCTAGTCATTCAAGCTCTACCTGTTTGTACCCCAAAACCCAAAGCATATCACAGGGCCAAGTCCAAAGCCAAGATGGGGAAAAGTACATCTGGACACCATGTGGTCATGACAGGGCATACGCATATAAACTACAAGACAGATGGCAATTGTGTGTCTTATAATGTGATCTGTCATTAGATTTTTAAGTGGGGATACTTTTCATATAATAGTTACATAGGTTTTTATTTTATATTCAGTGCCTTCCAAAATTCATTTGAATGATTACTTTTTGACTGTATATATATAGATAAATATATAGATATAGATATATAGATATATTACTATCACTTATATATACATTTTACTTACAGGCTAAAAGCTTTTAAGTGTATCTACCTATTATATATTTATTATCTTCTATCTGTCTGTCTGTCTATCTATCATCTGTCATCCTTTCCTTTCTTTCTGGTCTTGCTGTGCTATCCAGTCTGACTTTGAATTTCGGGGCTCTAGTAATCCTGGTGCCTTAGTTTTGCTGGTGACCATTTTCATTTATGTGGTTCTTTGATTTAGCATCTCATATAGCCAAGACTGACCTCAAGTTAATTATGTAGCAAGGATGACCTAGAATTCCTGATCCTTCTGCCTCCACTTGGCAAGTGCTGGGACCATGTGTAGCTTACCCATTTATTTATTTATATGTATTTATCTAATTTTTTATTTATTGCTTGAAAATTTCATATGTGAATATAGTGTGTTTTGATTAAA
>LZPO01056614.1:0-11418 GCA_001675575.1 Neotoma lepida
TTTTTTTTTTTAGCTCCCAGGTCCTATTTTGTTGTTAATGATGTATATATCTCAGGCATATGGTAGCTAATAGTCACAAGAGTCCATAAGCTAAGCTATGACCATCTGAGGTAACGGGGTAAAGATCAGACTTTTCATGGAGTCCCAACTCAACTTCAAGACTCATGGAATTCAGTCTATAGAAACTATGGCCACCTTAACCTATGCTCAAATAGTTCATGTTTTCATTATTAGTCTTACTATTTTATCTTCTCAGTGTTTATTTCAGTCTACCAACGACTTTCTTACTTTAATAGTAAAATAGGGAAACTTTTGCTTGAGTATACCATGCTTCACGTACCGTTCTATATTTAATCAGGTGCTTCGAATGCATCATTCCTTTGCAGTAGTTCTGAGGAAGTAAGCTATCGTCTTGTCCTTGAATCACGGCAACCAAGTTCCACAAATTGTCACTGCCACCTGGAGGCTGGAAGTAGGAATGGAATAATCAAAACGAAATCCTCACAAAAGAAAAATCCTCATAGTATTTTAGCCCAGCAGAGATATTTTATCATACAGTTCCCTAACTTAAAAAATTAACAGAAAACTGAGCGCACATTCTCATTTCTGTCTTCTGGTTTTAGATCTGCTCTCTAATATTGTACAGATTATTATAAAATGCATGTAACTGAGCTGGGTTGGTAAGTGCAAACAGGCTGCANTTTCAAGATAATAGTTGTGGTGAGTTATTTTGCCGAACGAGACAAAGTTCACTGATAATTCCTATAATACTTACTGATAAACATTCTGAAAACAATCTTAGTTTTTTCACTCGAGGGTTACATGTTAGTTTTTCTACTTCTTGTTTAATGTCTCGTGACACTTTGCCACACAGTAGAGGAGGGGTGCCTTGTTTTACAGCATTGTCTGAGGAAAAAACACAATTCAGTGAGGAAATTTTTCTTGGAAAACGTTATTTAAAGAGAAAATCAAACGCATGCACATATTCAATACCCGTGTTCCCGATAATTTCTTCCCAAGATCTGTCTGCCAGAATATTTATTTGTAAAGGGGTGATTAAAGGTATTAATGACCAGAGTCTCACTGTAGAATCGCGGGAGCAGGAAGCCATAGTGAAGGGACGGCTTGGATGGCAAGTTAAACCTGATGGGGGAAAAACAAAGACCTGTTTTAACAAAAGGAAACCATTAAACGATGACAAAATCAAAGATAGGAGGAAANGCGAGTAACTCAAAAGCTCTCTCTCTGAGTCAGCCTTCTACTTGCATTTAGTTACTACAAGAAGGTAATACATTGCTTAGTATATCCTATAAATAGTTAGAGATGTATGATTATAAGAGAGCAAAATTTCATTTGGTTAAGCAGTAAGTGCACTGTAATTCCATTTGGGCTCATGAAATCTCTGAACTAACAGATGAATAAATAAAATGTCTAGATTCAAAATGAAAAGCTTTAAGTTCAGACATCAGAAAAAAGATTACATATACATATATTTTATAAAAATATTTTTATATTACATATGGAATTTCATAAATGAGTACTATAGTATTCTACTCCTTCCCCCTTCCCCTCCTTACTCCTCAGACTCAGATGTATTCCTGTACAATTATCATTGTTTCATATGTATATGTGTGTGTGTTTATATACACATATAGCCTACTGATTCTATCTAGTGTTGCTCACATATACATGTGCTTAGGGATGACCAGGTGAGATCAGATGACCTACTGGATATTCATCCCTGGAACAAACTGGTCTCCCTCCCTCAGGAGTCACTGCTTGCCTTCAGTCCTTCACCTAGGGCTAGAGCCACACAACTTCAACTAGAAGGCTACTGAGGGAAAGCATATGGCTGTGAATGCATGGATTTGGTCTACTTTCTCTAGAACATATTTTTAACTCTAAATCTGCCTTCTTACTCCTAGCAAGGCTTAAGAATGACAGAAAATACAAATACAAATGGGTAATTTGCTTTCTATTCCAAGCTTAGTTGTACTAACAATTGTTATATTCAAGAAAAACATTGCCCACAATACCCCCAAATAAGGTAATGGATAGATGTACTGGCTGGTTTTGTATGTTAACTTGATACATGCTAGAGTCATCAGAGAAAGGAGCCTCAGTTGAGGAAATGCTTCAGTGAGGTCCAGCTGTGAGGCATTTTCTCATTTAGTGATCAATGGGGGAGGACCCAGCCCATGGTGCCATGCCTGGGCTGCTGGTCCTGAGTTCTATAAGAAGGTGGACTGAAGAAGCCATGAGAAGCAAGCCAGTAAGCAGCACCCCTCCATGGTCTCTGCGTGAGCTCCTGCCTCCTGGTTCATGCTCTGCTTGATTTCGTGTCCTGACTTCCTTCAGTGATGAACAGTAATGCTGAAGTGTAAGCCAAATGAATTCTTTCCTCCCCAGCTTGCTTTTTGGTCATAGTGTTTCATCACAGCAATAGAAACCCTAAGTAAGACAGTAATAAGTTGTATCTGTGCTGTTATTAATTTCATATTCTGTAATTTCCTCTGGAGTAAGGTGTGGGGACCCACAGAGGCTATCTACTGAGACCTTACTCAGAGTCAGAGAATCTGAGCTTGCTTTACCCAGCAGAGCTGCATAATGGGATGATTTGACCATGGCGTGGTTACCAGATGTTTGGAAGGGTCTACACTTGTCTGTACAGTGTGCTTTGATCTTGCAAGGGGGAGATCTTTTGCCTCTGCCCTTGGCATTGTTTAAAAAGCCCTTCTGAATAAACAAAGGTGGCTGGGAACTGACCCAGGCCCTCCCAAAGCTATCTTGTGTCTCTGTCTTTCTCCTCATCATCAAGGTCTATCTTTCTACCTAATATTTCCTCATTCCTCTCTCCTCCACCCAAGAACCCTTCNAAAGGTCAAGGTTGGTCCTCTGACAGACCCCCGCAGCAAGGGAAGTGACAAAATCCAACCTGCATATGTACACATATATGTGCACACTAAGTATGTACACAGAAACATAATTCCTGTAGAATGAGCTCCACATGCTATTGAGCGTCATCTGCTGAATAATCTGTAACATTTTCTTTGGCTATTTTTTTATGATTCTAATAGTTTTATAAAAAATAGACATGTGTATTCTCCAATGTGAAATAATGTCATTTCAAAATGAAATGCTGTGACTCGTTTAAAAATCTTTCATTGCTCAAAAAAATAAGCATCATAATTACATCAAAATAACAAATACATGGAAAAAAATTTACCATATACATCTGCACCATGATCATATACAGTGTCTAGGCAAACTCCGTCCCGAGTATCCCATACTTTGATAGTATAGTCCCAGCTTCCAGATATTAGCAGGTACGGAATCTCAGTATTCCACATTAATCCTCTCACAGGTGCAGTGTGTCCACTGAGAATGTTTATGCAAGCATCTTGAGTATAATTCCAGATTCGAACAGAGCTGAAAGACAATTTTATGTCTAAATTATAATTTATCCCAAATATTAACATTGTCTTATTAGAACACAATTCTTATTTCTTAACATATTTAAAAAGCATTCTATGGGGCTGGAGAGATGGCTGGGAGCTTAAGGGCACTAGCTGCTCTCCCAGAAGATATGGGGTACAATTTCCACCCACAAGGTGGCTCACCACCATCTGCAACTCCAGTTCCAGGGGATTTGATGCCCTCTTCTGGCCTCTTCGGGCAACAAATATGTACGAGGTGCACAGATGCATGCAAAGTACCTATATATGTAAAATGACAAAATTTTTTAAAAGCATTTTATGTTCAAGATGTGAATTTTCTCTTTACAGCTGACATAAATGAATATGTTATAGTTATCTATTCCAACATAGTTTTTCCTAACTTTTACTAGTAATTTATTAACAGATACCAAATACAGTGTTTTAGAATTTTTGAAAACTATTCTTGGTATTTTTTGTATTATTTTTATTTGTTTGTTTTTATTTTTATTTTGTTTTTATTTTTGTTTGGGAAGAGAAAAGAAGAGAAAGAACATGAAGGAGGGGCTTGGGGAGAGGAAGGAAAATGATCAAAATACATTACATAAAAATTTTAAATCAAAGAAGGAAAATATATTATTTCAGAATCTATGTAAATAAGAATAGAATTAATATAAACCATTAGATTTATAAAGACTAAGTAGGATGCCAGGACATTTTGTTTTGTTTAAAAGTAAAAGACACATTAGAAATGTACGTCATCTATGATAATTGTGACAACTACATGGGAATAACCAAGCTGAATTTAGTAAAGACATAATTACTAAAATGAAAATTTCATGTTTTTAAAGATTATATCTTTCTTAGGAAATTATAAAAATTTTTCAAGCAGAACAGAATTTAGATATTAAAGTCTGTGCTGAGAGACTGGAATAATCTCATCAACAAAAGTATATTCAACTTCATACAATAATCATACTAAAAGTCACAATTTCAAATAATTTTTCCTGGTTGATTAGAATATAACCCAAAGAAGCAAAGGTGATGATTCTCAGTTATCCAACATGAATCTGAAGGTATTACGCACTATGACTTTAATTTGTACAAAGAAAGGTTATTTTTTAACGTAATTATATCTTCAAACAGTGATTAAACAAATCTCAAAAGCAAAAGGAAAAATATACACAAGATTTCAGAAACTCTTGTCAATAGAGAAAAGTGTAAAATTACTGTCATTTCTGATGTGTTTGTCTTTATGTTAAAGTTTATACTCAGTTTTTCATTCCAGTTTTTTTTAAAGATTTTTTTAAAGATTTTTTTTATTGATTTATTATGTATACAGAAGAGAGTGCCAGATCTCATTTCAGATGGTTGTGAGCCACCATGTGGTTGCTAGGAATTGAACTCAGGACCTCTGGAGGAGCAGTCAGTGCTCTTTACCTCTGAGCCATCTCTCCAGCCCCTCATTCCAGTTTTGATGAGAGTATAAATGTTTTTTACATTAAACAAAAATACTATTAATTATGTCATTTTATAAGGATTTATTTCAGATCTTTTTTCATTTTATATTTTTTCAATGAATATTCTTAATAATAAGCTAGAAATAAGCATTCACAATGAGCAAAATAAACAAGAAAGTGAAAATCAGGAATATAATAGCAGTATAAACAGGATAGAATTTAATTGAGTTTTTATAACTAATTTTGTCTCCTTATTAGTTGTCTGTGTCAAGTACTTATTTTATATTTCTCCATAAATAATTTGTTTATATAACAAATGTGTTTCTGGGAAACCATAAGCTTATGATTTAAAGTACAAGAAAGTTAGAATTCAGAAATACATACCCATCATCAGAACCACTGCAGAGGATTTCTTCCCTCAGAGGAGACCACTTCACATGGAAGACTCTTGCGGTGTGCCCACTAAAGACTTTCAGTGGCTGGTTAGAGCTTGTGGCTACATAAAAGACCCGGACATTTTTGTCTTCACAGCCAGTAGCTATCATGTCTCTGAAATGCCACTCATGGAATGTTAAAATATGACAATCAAAGATTAATTACTACTAGCAATTTTTAAAATAAGTCACAGTTCTAATTACTAAAGATGCTATTCTTGCTTCCTTAGTATAAAATATATATTATGCATAATTATGCAGCTGCTCATTTGTAGAAATGAATAATCGTATAGTTTCATTCTCAGTGTTCCATGTCAATTGGTTGATTTTGTGCTTCATTTATTATAGATCCTAAGTTGACTTTCAGCATCTCAGGCTTAAAATGTCTTAACATTTCTCAAACAGTAAATTTTCCAAATATTTTGTCTTAAGAAGGGTCCCGCATGATGAGTGATGAGATTGGTTTACTTACCGGTCACCCAAGTATTATGATACACCATGGACCTTTATTGTTTTTTTTGTTTTTTTTTCTGTTTGTGGAATGGGTCCACAGAGCAAAGACTTCCCTGGAAGGAAACTGGGAAAGCTTACTACAGCCCAGGACTGTTACAGTAAGTCACCTTCACCTTTCCATTCCTCCTTGGTGGCTTTTTTATCCAGTTTAAACTTTATTAGCTGCAAATAAGAATCCCATGGAAATATAATACAATCTTTTAATATGTTCGTTCTCACAATAATAAGAGCACAATTCTACTTAAACCTGATGATCAAAACTGAGCTAGGGCAGAAACTATGGCTGCTAAGCAAAAGAGAGGAAATCATGGACCTGCCAGACACAAGTCTACCTGAGGAGCAGCTACACTACCCAGTATTAAAGCAGCCTCTTCCTCCTAAAGAGAAGAGGGTACTGATACTCTTTGGGCTGTATTAGCTAAGAATATTCTGCTGAACACAACATAAGACAGTAATCTCACAGAGCTTACCCTTGTAGGCATGTCCAACACTCATCCCATGGCCACAAATGACTTAGGACAGCTATGAATGTGGCCTGATACAAACTCCTATCATTAGTCAAAACATTATAAGATTTTTTTTTGCAACTCCACCTCTTTTTTTTTTTTGTAATTTGATTGAATAGTACTTGAGTGTGAACTTCGTAGATGACATGACAATGTAGTTTTTTAGTATCTAATGATTGAACACAATTGTGACAGTTAATCTTGGTTGTCAACTTGACACACTTAGCAAGTGTGAAAGAATTGCCACCATCAAACTGAGCTGTAGGTATGTCTATAGAGTATTTTCTTTATTGTTAATTGGTGCAGGAAGGCCCAGACTGTGGGAAGTACTAATCCTAGGGAGGGGATAGGGCTGCAGAGACAATGTAGCTGAATGTGCACCAGAAAATAATAAGTCAGTAAGCAGCTTTCATTCAGGGTCTGATTCTGTTCCTGCTTCCAGATTCCTTCCCTAATTTTCTTCACTCACAGACTATATCTTTTCTCCTCAAGATGCTTTTGGTCATAGTGTTTCTCACAACAAATAAAGCAAATTAAAACAATATCTATGAGGGAGAAGTAGTCAATATGTCCCCAATTACACAATTAAAATTCAATTATCATGTGCACTGATGCATATTTTATGAGGAGATTGTTAGGATTTTGAAGTCATGAAAAAGTTTTCTATACAATATTTGTTATCAAGATGTGGAGTTGGGAGGGGCAGTTCTCGGGGAAGGAGGAAGGGTGAGTGAGTGGGAAATATAATAAAATACATTGTATACATGTATAAAAATTTCAAAGAAAAAATAAAAATTTAAAATGTAGGTTTTGTACTGAGAACCAGGTAGATATCATCTATGTCCAACCTTAGGTGGAGTATGGCAGGGAACAAAATGTTATATAAAGTGGACAATATGAGTGAAATTTTGAAGTTAAAAAATCAACTAACTAGTTCAGGAAACTGGTAGTGAGTCAGTGTGCTTGGATGCCTTGGAGAAAGAAGGGCAAGGTTCATGTCAGGTCCAAAGGGCAGGCCCACGGACTTGATCCAAGTCAGTTCCCTCTTATCCTTCCCAAAAAGAGTCATTCCCTTGCCTCTAACAGATACCTGTGTCTCCTATCAGCACATCAAAGCTCATGCTGGCCTCCAGGCTCCTACAGGTCCTATTCAAATGTAGTTGTTATACATATCAAAGCCACCACTAGCCCATCTCCCCTCCTCCTCTATCGGAAACTCCCAGGCTGCTCCAGTTCACAGTTCCCTCCTAGCTACTCATCCTCTTATAGCTCACAAGGTTTTTCTACATCCTCTCTTTACTAGCCCTGGCCATGGCCAGCCTGCTTCTTTTTCTCTCTGCTCTGAACTCTTCCAGATGCCTCTGGATGTCTCTTATCCATAATGATAAACCTCCCCCCAAATTATGGAGTGACCATCTGGGTGGCTTCTTTACGCTGTCCTTGCTTACAGTTCACATTGTAGGTACAGACAGAAATCAGATAGAACAGGGCTAATCTGTAGTGCCTGGTATGGACCAATGTAGAAAGTATTATGTTAAGCCAGGTAACCCCAGCTCCCTCATATTCAGATTCAGGCTTAAATGTCAGTATGATGAGTATAAGTTGGAATGAGCGTAGATATATGCTATGAATCAGGTAGACCTTGAGGGGAGGGAAGATGAGTTGGAGAGCCAATAGGACAAATGTGATATGAGAGCAGAAAAGCGGCTTTGGGGAGGGGTGAAAAGAATATGGGGGAGAAAATAAGAGGAGAAAACAAACACATTTTGTCTGACAATACAGTAGTGAGACCTTACACTGTATATGCTAATAAAAAATTAAAACATCCACCAAAAAATGAAAATGTCTTTCCTAAGGAGAGAATCTGAGGTCTTCTGGATTCTCTTTACTTTCTAAGGAAGAAGAACCAGGAGAAGACTGGATCTTTCATCTATTACTAAAATGTTGCTGTCTCTAGGACTACAACACCAGTTGTCTTCCAAGATTTAATAAATCTTTTTAGCTTAAAAAGAGAGCATGCATTTTTATCCTACAATCAATGCAAGAATATTCAGGGATATACCCAGAAGAAAGGTGTGAGCAAATCTGTGGTTTCCTTTTGTTCTTTGTACTGGGAGTAGAAGTTCTAGGGCTTCATATATGCTGGGCAATAGGTCCCCAGTTCTCAGACCCATGTTTTAAATGTTCAACCTAATCACAATAAAAAAAGGAGACTGTTGTAGTGATATATTGTGTCCCCCAAAATATGTGTACCCTAATAAAACTTATCTGGCGTCAGAGAACAGAACAGCCACTAGATTAAACATAGAGGTTAGGCAGTGGTAGCACATGCCTTTAATCCTAGCATTCCAGAGGCAGAGATCCATCCAGAGCTCTGAGTTCAAGGCCACACTGGAAACAGCCAGGCATGGTGGCACACACCTTTAATTCCAGCACCTGAGATCTCATGTCTTTGCTTGAGAAAGACACATGCCTTTAATCCCAGGAAGTNANGGCAGGAAGCAGAAAAGTATATAAGACATGAGGACCAGGAACTAGAGCCTCTTAAGCTTTCAGGCCTTGAGCAGCAGTTCAGCTGAGATTCATTCATGTGAGGACTCAGAAGCCTGCAGTCTGAGGAAACAAGATCAGCTGAGGAGTTGGCAAGGTGAGGCTGGCTGTGGCTTGTTCCGGCTCTCTTATTATTCAGAATTTACCCCAATAGCTGGCCTGATGTTTTAATTGATAAGACAGTTTAAGATTCACTCTACAGACTGCTNCTGGATAGTTAATCACTCTTCGAACCCCTAGTTCACATTCACGTTAATTAAATAAAATCAAACTTGGGTCAGGAGGCTACTAGTTGACAACTAGTTGAGCAACTAGTTGACAGAAAGTAATCATAGAGTGAGAAAGTGTCTGGAAGATGATAAAGAAAGGCACAGGAAGTAGTAGGGAGGTACTTTGAGTGGTGTGAGGTTTTTTTGTTTGTTTTGGGTTTTTTTGTTTGTTTCTTTGTTTGTTTTTGTTTTTGTCTTTGGCAGAGGAGAAGGGTGGTCTCTTTCAGAGAAGCTGGCCAAGAGAGAAGGTCAGATAGTTGCTACTCAACCTCTCTAGGATAGCAGGTTTTCAACCTAGCCTCTGACTCCCAAGTCTTATTGATAAATAGAATGATAGAGATTTAATTAAAAGCTCTATTTGGTGGCAGCCACAGAGCTGGTGCCTGTGGGAACAAAATTCCCACCAGGCTGCAGGCTGAGCAGCTGGGCCACAGCCAGAAAAACAGGCCAATAACTGCAGAGCCACAGTTACTGGCTGAAACAGCAGTAGATTAAAGCTCAGGCTCCATGCTAATGGAAAAACAGCAGGTGACTGGAGAAAAGGCAAACAAAATAAAGCACGTAACTTCTAAAAGGACTTTGAAGGAATCCAAAACCAACTACATAAATACTCAAACTGCATATCTGGAAGAGGCATGTTGGGATATGGATATATGGGTATTCAGATAGAAGAATTGAGTCACGCTGTATTGGGCAATAGTCCCCAGCTGTAAAAAACTGCTTAGCCCCAACCTGATATGTCATGGCTGTGTGTGTGTGTGTGTGTGTGTGTGTGTGTGTGTGTGTGTGATCCCAGCCCCTCTAAATGTGATTCACCTTCATCCCATGGAAAAGTTGGGGCCCCTTGCCATTTCAATATAGCAGTCTCAGCCTGTTGAGATTGAGTCTGCTTCTCTGCTTCACTTTTCTTCCAAGTATAACCAGCCTTAGTGGTTATGATAGGCTATGAAATGATAGGGTGTGGAAAACAAAACAAACCAAAACACCAAAGCCTCTGGCATGGCAGCTTTTGTTGTTAGTGACTGTTAGTCTTCAAGACAAAGGATGGGGGAAGGTTGGCCTGGTCATCAGCTGATTTTGTATATCACCTAGATTATACTAACAAATTCCGTTATTAACTGGGGCATAGCTACTGGGAGAAACACAGATCCATTATTTTGTATTGTACGTTATTTGATTCAGGAAGTATGTTTTTAATATTTATTCATGTTTTGCATATTTAGTACAAGGAAGCATAAAAGAATTCATGTTGTTTTTGACAAAATCTAAAGAAAGCTTCCTTCTAAAACATACTATTTATACCCTATCAAAAGAAGCTTTTAAGCAAAATTATTTGAAATGCAGTCAGTTGGAGGTCCAATTTTAGTGGAATTTTACTTGTATTTCATTTTAAATGAAAGCTGATTTTTACAGGAGAAGTAGTTCTCATGCAAGCCTGTCTTTCAAATCCACCCACTGAAGTTCTCCATCTTGGGAAATTATGCAATGCAGAGGCTGTTGCCTAAGCTGAGGGAGGTAGAAAGCCAAAGTAGAACTGCATAGATACCTAAAAGAAATGAGAAAAAGAACCACATTTCTGTCCTACAGTCCCACATTGAATAGGCTCACTTCCGGTTCTTATTGGTTTTATTAGCAGTATGATTATTTCCAATGTATTATAAAATTATTTTGAAAGTGGTAAATCAGTATTAAGTCATATAAGAAAGCACCATGGACTACAAACAGCCAAAACAAATGGGCAGTTACAAATGCTCCTCATTTGCTAGATAAAGGGAGGAATACCCAAGGAGAATAGGTATTATCTATGGGAGTAGCTTTTAAGTTTTTTTTCCAATATCTGAAATACGATTATTATTTAGGAAAAGTGAACTTACTTGTTGTTTTGACTCCAATCACAACCGAACACTGCAGCTGGGTGTTTGTACTTGTGTAGTACTTTACCATCAATTGTTCGAATAATACTAAAATTAAGTAAACAAAGTCAGAATTGCAAGTTTCAAAGGTCAGTATTCTAAGATAAAAGCCATCTCTGCAAATTGAAAAGAACATTTAAAGGAAGAAGAAGTACCAGGTGTGGCACAGGCCTTTAATCCCACCATTTGGGAGACAAAGGCATGTGGATGTCTGTGAGTTCAAGGTCAGCCTGGTCTACAAAAAAGGTCCAGGTCAGCCAAGGTTATACAGAGAGACCCCTGAAACACGTACACACACACACACACACACACACACACACACACACACATACATATATA
>LZPO01056616.1:7350-19639 GCA_001675575.1 Neotoma lepida
TCTCTCTCTCTCTCTCTCTCTCTCTCTCTCTCTCCTACTTCTGTCCTACTATCTTTCTCTCCATTTCTTTAGAAACTTCCAGTATGCATATTTTGGCACATTCTGATGCTCTTTAGTCTCTTTATTTATTTATTTATTATTTATTTATTCATTCCCTTTTCATCTTAGATTGTATGATCTCATTGATTTATCTTCAAATTGGCTGACTCATTAGCCTGCTCATGTCTATTAAGTCCTTCTCATGGGTTTTTCACTAAATTATTATCCTTATTGATTCACTTACATATACATGTATACATACGTACATATGCAGATTAGAAAGGAAAAAGAGCTGTTGTGGTCTAGGAGAAGGAGACACAAAACATCTTGCACATGTACATATAACAAGAGAAATNAAATCTCTTAAGTCTGGAGGATGGAAAAGAAAGTGTTTGTTTTTATACAGTACCCAAGGCCACAAACCCAGTTTGGCAGTACTTACATTGAGCTATATCCCCCAACCTACCTTCAGTCTTCAATCAAGAAAATGCCCCACAGGTTTGCCCACAGATCAATCTGGTGGAGATATTTTCTCAATCAATATTCCTTCCCAAATGACTCTCGCCTATGACAAGTTAGTATAGTCAATTTATAAGGTCCCTCTTATTCTTAAACATACTTGAATTTCTAGTGTGTGTGTGTGTCTGTGTGTGTGTGTGTGTGTGTGTGTGTGAGAGAGAGAGAGAGAGAGAGAGAGAGAGAGAGAATTATAATAAATAGTGTACCTAAGATAACTGAGTATTGAATTAAAATTCTGCTTCCATGGAAACCCTAACAAATTCAACTAAATATTAGTTATTGCCAAGCACATATTTTTGAAACTTTCTCTATTCAAATAAACAAGTAGTAAACTTCTAATAGAGAAAACTATAATTATTTGTTAACTGTACCTTGCCAGAAGTCTTACCAGCTGCCTCTGTAGTCTCATCCAGTTTTCTTTTGGTAACCAAAACCATCAAAATGTTTTGGTATGTAAAATAGTGATATCATTTTTTAAACTTGAAAGGTGTATTTGGAATTAATTAGCATAATATATGATTACATTTGAAGTAAAATTACATTACTTTTATTTTTGTATTTTAATTCACACTGACCTTATGTCAACATTACCTTCCACATTCCTAATTTTTTTTCAGTTGCAGATTTGAATAACAGTAATATTTTGGAATGTATCTTGAAAATAAAATAAATTGAATCAAGACATCCTTCCTTGTAGTGAAATTTATGAGAGTCATTGAATATAAGGTGAATTAGTGTGTATTTTCATGGAAGCTCTAAATAATTAAGAAAAATTGAAAAAATAAACACAAAGTTGATTATCCTCTCTTTATACTTATTGGTCTCTTCAGTCCTTGGTAGAGAATGTTACATGTTATTAAAACAAGTGAATCTTTGACCTCACCCATATAAAAGCAGTGGTCCTGGTAAAATTGGTGCTGGTTACTATGCAATTTATCATACACAGATTATTGGCTTATGATAAGAAACAAAATCACTTTTTTTTTGCTCTGAGGTTAGGCCTCAAAAGCTAAATATTACCAGGTTTTCTAAGGTAGAATGATGCTCATTTTCACATTCTGAGGAAAATGTGAAAGGTGATCAGACAGAGAAATTAAGATTGTAGAAAATCTGTTTAGATATCAACGGTTATCAGATACTGAGAAAGAGAATTTTTGGCTAAGTTAACCCAATGGGATCCCTTACCTAAAGCTAGATATTGTAAAAAAGTATACAAATGGGCCCAGAAGAAGACTCAGAGGCCTAATTAAAGACTGTTCAATAAATGAGTCATTTCCTGCTATGATATTTTTGTCCAAAGATATGCAAAAAAAAATAAGAATTAAGAAATTCCATTACATGACTCTTTATAGTTTTATAGCTTGGATAGAAAGTACCCAAAGCTACACAGAGAAACCCTATCTTGAAAAACCAAAAAAGAAAGTACCCATTCCAAAAAGGTTATTTCCTGAAGTGTTGGGCCAAGATGGTGGAGCTATGGAGGGGTAATTCAATCATGCTAATGATAGATAATTAGGGCAATAGGAGGTGGGGCCAAATTAGACAAAGT
The DNA here is from genome assembly GCA_001675575.1 of Neotoma lepida. Lineage (NCBI taxonomy): Eukaryota > Metazoa > Chordata > Mammalia > Rodentia > Cricetidae > Neotoma > Neotoma lepida. Next base: position 9,458 of record LZPO01056616.1, read on the forward strand.
AAGTCACAAGGTTTGAAGGGTTTATATGCTCCCTTAACCTCTCCTCTCTCACTCCCTTTACTTCCCAGTGCCCCTAGATGAATAAATCCCTCTGTCTTGCCTCACCATGATAAAGTGACTGGAAACCAAAATAAAACTTTTTTCTCCATAAGTTACTTGAGGTACTCTGTCACAATGATGTAAAATCCAAAGTATAAGAAGCATATTATTTGCAAATTTAGTGACATGTAGTACTGACCATCATTTAAGAACCCCAGAGCAATTTCATAATATAATAAACTATATTGGCATGTCTAAACACAACTTTTAGAACTTTGCAGATGAATTACGGATTAGAGGGAAGAGAGAAAGGAAAGGAGAGAAGGAGGGAGGGAGGGGGAGAGGGAGCAAAGGAGAAACGGTACAGGCAGGGATGAAAAAGGGTAGAAGTTAAAGATAGAGGAAGAAGATGAGAGAAAAAAATGAAAAGAAGAAAGAATGAAGGAAGGAGAGATAGAGATTGAATAAAATATGGACATTTATGTGATTTTTAAAACTGAAATATTCAATTTTAAAAATTGGAACTGTCTNTCAATGTCCTTCCCAAACTACTGGCTTCCATGCATGCAAACCTGGGCCCAGTTGTATACGTCCCTGAGATCCTATTTTTGCACACATAGGCACAGTCATTGAAAATAAAGTACAAGTAAATAAAGCCTCTATACCTTAAAGTTCATTGTTCTTCAGAAGCAGACTGTCCCCTGATGTATAAGAAACTTGTGGCTTTGTGTATGCAGAGAAATACTGCTGTATTCTTAGCAAAATAGTGGGGGCTCACCGGGGCTCCCTAGTAAGGCCTTACTCAAGGTCAGAGAATCTGAGCTTGCTTTACCCAGCAGAGATGCATAATAGGATGATATGGCTACAGGCGTGGTTACCAGATGTTTTGAAGGGTGTACACTTGGCTTATGTTGTGCTTTGATTTTAAAAGGAGGAGGTCTTTTGCCTCGTCCCTTGACATTATATAAAAAGCCCTTCGAAATAAACCTTGAGGCAGCTGGATATCAACCCAGGGCCCTCCCAAAGCTATCCTGTGTCTCTGTCTTTCTCTTCCCTATATTTCTATCTAATACTTCCTCATTCCTCTCTTCTCCCCTCAAGAACCCTTGGACAGGTTGGAGCTGGACTCCGACACTGAATGAAAAAACAAAAACAAAAAATAACACATGCATAGAGAGCCAAGAAAAAGACAAATCAATCAATATAAAGCTGCAAAGACACCATGAGGGTGGTCCAAACAGAATAAACAACTCAATTCCCCATCTTTGTTACTTTTTCATTGCTGTGAGAAAGACACCATGTCCAAGGCAACTTATAGAAGAAACATTTTATTTGGGACTTTGAGTTTCAGAGGATGAGTCCATGACTATTATGGTGGGAAGCAGAGCAGCAGACAGGCAGTCATGGCTGCTGGAACCATAGCTGAGAGCTTACATCTTTATCCTTAAGCAGAAGGCAGAAAGCAGCAACAAGAAATGGTGTAGACTTTAGAATCCTCAAAGCCCATCCTCAGTGACACATCTCCTCCAACAAGGCCACACTTTCCCAACCGGTTCCAAAATCTGGGGACAAAATATTCAAACATAGGACCCTATGGAGGCCATTCTCATTCAAACTGTAACATCCCATATCTCAACCCCAATAAAGACTTATTAACCCCTGGATAAAGACCTTCAACAGCAGAGCTTCCTTGGACCCACCCCCATGCTACACCAGAGCTTTGCTTGCTTCCTTTCTCTTATGGTCTCTTGTGTAAAAAGACTTTCTAAAAATACCCTTCTTTTGTATATCAAATCCATTCTTTGGGTATTCGAGACAAATAACCAAGAAGTCACTGGCTTGATGATGAGAGAGAAACTGGCTAGTCAGACATTAGTAAGGAACCTCCAAAGTAGTAGTTCTGGGAGGAGGTTGCTTCTCCATCAAGAGAGCTAATATATAATTCTTATCTCCTGAATAAATACCTTTCCTAGGGCCGTTTCTGAGGGTGTGAACAAAACTCCAGTCTGAAAACACATCCCTTATGGAAAACTGCTGTGGGACTGGGTCTCTANGTTTTTATGCTGAAATCGGCTTACTGCCCTTACCAGCATCAGTCCATTTCCGACATGATTTTAAAGCTTCCTCTTTGATGGAGAAATGTTACAGCAGCATTGAAGGCCAGGGCTCTCCAGTTAAAACCTCACAGCTTAAAGAATGGAATCCATTTCCACCTGAAGACAGGCCATTGTTTCCTCCCTTAAGGGCTAATCCAATTGAGTATTCAGTTGCCCTATGAAGGGACTGCACCTCAGGAAATCCCAGCTTTCAGAACTAGTGTTTGGCCAGTTTCATACTTGCTAAGTTTCAACATTTAAAAAGTTATTGGAACATTTTCTCATACCACATGTTTCTAGGAGATATGATATTTAGGGTGTATAGTGGTTTGAAGAACATTGTCACACATCTTTGACCTTGAAAGCATAACCTCTTTGCTTGAAGTTACATAAGGGAGTCAAAGATACTGGAAACGTAGAAAGAAAAGTTTTACAAGTTCCTTTTCCCAACCAACTGCTGTACTTTCAAATCACAGACAAAAGTATTCAACTGATCCCTGAGAAGAGAGATTTGATGGAGACATCCCATTTAGGGAACCCTGCAGAAGAGGTGGTTGAAAGATTGTAAAAGCCAGTGGGGATGGAAGACATCAAGAAAACAAATGCCTTCTAGATGCAACAGGACTGATGCATATATGAACTCACAGAGATTGTGGCAGCATGCACAGGGCCTGAAAATTTCTAAGCCACAAGGGGGTCTCAGCACTGAGCCGGGAAGCAGACGCAGCCTCCTTCCCTAAGCCAGAAGCTATCTCTGATAGCTGCTCAGAAAGAAGAAATTAGACAAACGTGGCTGATAACCGATTCCAACAGTCATTTAAGGGCAGGGTCTTCAGTGTGTGCCCTCTGCTAGGCACTGAAACAAAATACCAATACATTTCTCTGATAACATACGATTATCTTCACAATGTTTCCCACATCAAGCAAAACCAGCATCGGCTCCATTTTCACTTGTATCCAACTGCTGTGACCGCCTGCCCCTAGCTATTTCTTTGTTCTGAGTGCTAAAACCTTCTCTGTCCTTCTGCCGTTCTGCTTATACCTTCAATCATGCCACAACTGTGTTAGCAGATAACTTGTTAAAGTCTCCCCTTGAACATCTAAGGTGGTGTCAATTTCCTGCTTCTTGTGTAGGAAATGTAGAGAAAACTGAATAAATATTCAATGGAGAATAGCTAGGGGGAGAATATATTAGACAAAGTCATACCAGATCACAGGCTGTGGTTATTGTTCATCTCCACGTCTCCCTAACAGTAAGATTGGGGTGAGAAGAGACAAACACTGAGCATAAGGGTGAGATAATCAGACCAGAGAAGGAAAAGCATATGGAATCTCAATAATCCTTAATCTTCTTTTCACTAGATCTGAAACCCAGGGTATAATAATATTGTCCACATTAGCCTAACTCATATTCATGTGTACTTTGTCTAATCAGAAACCTAAAAGCTGTGGTTCATTGGTGAAATTTGGTGTACTCTCTAGCATTAAAAAATGAAGTATTGTGGCAACACCACTATATTAGTTACTCTTCTTGTTGCTGTGATGAAATGCATATTTAAAGGTAACTTGATGAAAGAAAGCTCTGGCTTGTAGTTTGTGGATATACAGTCCTTTATGGTAGATACAACATAGTGGAAGGAGTGGGAGGTAGCTGGTCACATTCTATTTATACTCAGGAAGTAGAAATGATTACTATTGTTCAGCTCACTCTTTTCTTTATTAATTTCAAAACCTCAGCCTACAGAATAATGCTACACATAAAGGTAAATCTTCTCTCTCAAACTTACCTAATCATGGTAATCCACCAGAGGCATGCCAGAGATTTGCCTCCTAGGTGATTCTAGATCCTGCCACGTTGAAAATATTAGCCATTTGGCCACTGACATTTCATTTATAAACTATCTATTGTGTTAGAGGTGATAGACACAATGTGACTCAGAAAATCTAAAATGTTCATTACCTAAACTTTTATAGACCTCATAAATTTATTTAAATTATAAGAAATTCTCAAATATTTCTCATCAGCAAAGACATAGAATACAATATATGATGCCACAATTGTACCCTTGACATGAACTTACACCTTCTGCCTATGCCCTTCTTGATAAGCTACTGACCAGACCAGGCNTGCATGGAAGAAGGTATTTTCCTGCCTTAGTTACACCATCAGCCAACTGACACTTGTGAATAGATTACTTTCTTTCTGTGGCTTTTTCCTCTAGGCAAATACTATTTCTTTTTGGATTATTTTATATGCTGACTGTCTTAAGATTTCATTATTGCTTCTCTGGAATACACACTCTGTAAACTTAGCCACACAGTGCTTAACAGAAATTTCCCATTACTGCATGGTGTCCTAGTCTATATATATGGAATGATTATAATCACTTTGTACTCCCCACTCTGCTTAGCTGTGCTGGAGGTAGGAAATGGGCTGAGGTACAACACAGACACTGTCTGCTTTGTATAAATTTATCATTCAGTTTCTATTTAAGAGAAAGACTTCATGGGAGGGTAATTATGCTCTCAGTACATTATTAACAAGCTTTGCCTGCTCTTGGGACTCTTCCTCCTGTTGGGTTGCCTTGTCTAGCCTTGATATAAGGGCTTTTGGCTTGTGTTATTGTATTTTGTTTTGTTGTGTTTGGTTGTTGTCTCTTGGAAACCTGCTCTTTCTTTCGTGAAGGAAGACTAAACGAAGAGTGGATTGGGGAAAAGGGGTGGTTGGTGGGAGCTCGGAGGAGTGGAGAGAGGGGAAACTGTGACCAGGATGTATTGTATGAGAGAAGAATCCATTTTCAATTTTTACAAAAGTTACTTCAGTTGAAAATCTGCCTACAAACATGCTTTCTGGTTATGGTCTGGGCTAATCATACCGTATTTTATAACCAATTTCTATTTTCCCAGGATCACTCAAAGGTGCAGGCAATGGAAACCACAGGTTATTTGTCACAAGTAAAGGCCTTGGAAATTTCAATGGCTATTCTAAATGACTCACTCATAAATACAACTACAGAACAGGAAGTTTACCAGTCAACTTCAGCCATGAGAGAAACACAGTAAGTAGTTGTCTACGGGCTGACAATATTATCATTGTCAATGTCATTGTCTTCAACAAAACTCTAACTTTATTTAATTTCAGAAAATAGAGGTTGATTGTCCTTAAATCTTATTAATATATTTAAAGGCTGCATTTACAATATTATTAAAAATTCTATAGATTTTAATAAGAAAATTTCAATATATAATGTTGTTCTATTATAAAAGCAATTTATGTAGCCTTATTCCCTGAAACAAAATAGAAAAAATATATATCATTGTATAAATTTCTGTTGGTTAAATACTTTAATAGCCAGTATCAAGGGTCTCTGTAATCTGTCACAATAGCCAAAGGAGAGTAACTCTTGAAAGATTTTCTTCTTCCTAATGTTCTCTGATACCAATGTGCTGAGCACAAAGACACTCAAATTGCTAATTAAATCATTTTGAAATAAGAGAGAGAAATAAAAGCTTTAGGCACCAAATACCCTCTTGAATGTTATGAATTTGTGAGTAGGCAGATTTTTGTTTNTTTCTGTCTCCCAAAGTAATTAACGTTTTTCTGTAAAAGTAATATCCCAGTTATCACAACTACAAACCTAGAGGACACCCATGCCAACATTCTATAGAAATATTTTAACTTTCTGTCCCATTTGCAGATTCAGACTGGTAAAAGTGATTGGGAAATGGTGAACAGTAACAAAGGGAAGGTATTTTTACAAAAATGCATCCTTTGTTCCTTATATTACTNAGTATTTGTAAAGAAAAGCATAACATGATAACTAATATCTGTTATCTGTGACCTTTTCTTGGCTGTGATGACTCATAATTGTAGCTACAGAGAATGTATGCATAGAATCAGTAAAATGGTGGATACTTTCCATATTTATCTATGAGTAAACCTTCCCAGAACTAGGGGAGTTGGCCAAAGTCAAAAGGAAGTAGAGTCATACATTGAAAGTATCAAAATCTAAGTTTGATGCCTTTTTCCCAAACTCAGTATATGGTATTTGAATTTTCTAAACAGGCATTAAAAAGCCCAGATTTTTAATCCCTGTTTGAAATTTCTGATGCACAGTGGGTACATTTTTGCAAACAAGAACATGACAGCAAGAGGATACAGTATTTTCACTCTTGCTTATACATTCTGAGTTATCTTCATTTCATAACTAATTCTAAATTATCAGTAGGTTATATATTCAGTGATTATGTTTTGGTTTAATGTGGTTTTATTTTTACCCTCAATATGCACCACATTAATACTTTTTGTAAAATAAATCAGGTTTTAATGAGCAAACCAAACAAGAATTTTCATGTAACACTGAACAATGACTATCACTGTCCTTATAATTCTCACTTCCCGGTCATGAGGCATCCCTTTGTGGCTATCATAATTGGTATAATGAATTTCCTAAAATAAATGGAAGTCTAATTTGATCCAGTGCCCATGAACAATCCAGGCATTCACATCTAAACCACTGACCTGATTTGAAGACGAATCATGCCAAAATGAAGTCATGCTTTTCTGTGAAGTGTGCTCCCTCAATACAGGGTTTGAATGGTTTGTTCTGAGGGCTCTGAAGTGGGGATTTCCAGTAACAAAGACACACAATCTGAGCTCACAACTCCAGACACCTAGACTTACTTTAAATAAAAGAAACTTGAGATGGAAAGAAAATCTGAGTCATCAACCAGTTCAGTGATTGTCAGTGAGTGGAAAACTTGCTGGAGTCCTTGACCGTGAGCTGTTTAGAGACTCACATTTTTCTACANGTGACAGATTCAAGGATTTGAACACAATCTCTAATTGGGTGAGGATCATTATATCAGAATGTTTAACAGCTAAATCTCAGACCTTCATGACAGGCGATTTCTTAGGAAGCACATGCCTAGATATACATACTTCATTATAAACTTCAGCACTATTTCAAACCCATAACAAGTAGCTTTACCATTTCTACAGCAGTTAAATGTTTTAACATCATGAAAATATGTTATGATTTAACATCATGAAAATATGCTGTGATTTGTTTTCTATAATGAAAGCACTTATATTCACAGTGTTGAGGTTTTCCTTTTTGGATTTCATTATAGACCTTTAAAATAAAGGGCATCTAATATGGTAAAACACTGGAACTCTGACTGTGTGTGAATGTACATAAAGAGGACATAACATATAATCAAATGGGAAATTTATTAAATAGATTAATTCCAGCTTAAGTATAATGTACATGGCTTAGTGTAAAGGATATGACAGTAAAAAAAAATGTGTTTAATTTCAGATTTCATATTTGTCCACCAAAAAAATTGGCACTAGCTAATATACAGTTTATGAATGTCAATTGTATAAGGATGAAATGTGAGAATTTGCTTACTGTATTATCTTGCAATAAAACTTTCACATGTCTTTAAGTAGCCATAATTTTTACAATAATTTCAAAATTTAGATTGTGAAATTTGATAGTGTTTATGGCACTACAGGACATCTAAGAATGGAAAAGGTTCAGTAACAAGTTGAAATGGAATTAGGATAAAAATAGTTACCAAGTATAATAAATTTCTTTTCAAAATATTAAGTCCTCATTTTACACTTTCTTTGCTTAAATTAAACTTTCCTTTTTAAAGAAAAGACTGTGAATACTTATGCACCCTTAAATTAGATAATTTAAATAAAATGGCAAATTCCTGACACATATAAATTCCACAGTTTGATTGGGGAATTAATAAAAAACTTAACTTGTCCTATAACAAGGAAATTATTTCAACCAGTAAAACAAACTCTTGAATAAAGAAAACCCTAGAAACAAATGTCTTCACAATAGAATTTTACTAAATATTTAAAAAAAAATTGCACTGGTCCTTCGCAGTGTCTTTCAAAAATAAAAGAGCATTTCCCCTAAGTAACAATATGTTGTCAGCATTATTCTTATACCCAAACTGAATATAGACACAGAGAATAATATTGTAAGCTAATAGGATTTCTTCCAACTCTGATGCAGAAAGTTTTCTTTTTGTAATAGATGGTGATTAAAACAGAGAACCACTATTGGTTAAAATGTAGTGAATAAGAAACATCAGAGTGCTCAACTCTAAATGGAGTATATATGTCACGCCCCTGCCACAAGGATTGAAGGTCACCATGGAAGTATGAAAAAATAATTTGAGAGCCNTAAGTACCAAACATATGCAGTGAAACAGTATTTTCTGTGTTGTTGCAGGCATGAACTCAGAGAGACTAAGCCTATACACTCATGACATGCACAGGAACATACCAGCTAAAATTCCAGCATGGAAGGAGTAACAGCCCATAAAGTACTACTGGTAGGCAAGGTGTTGTCTAAAACTGATGTCTCATAGAGAATCTAGAATCAATCTTGTTCAGGAATGAAATCCTGGAGAAGTTATATATGCTTAATGCATGGTCTGACTTCCATGCACATATAGGAAGCATTACATGGATTCAGTAGATTTTAAAATGAAACACATAAAGTTGAGAGGAAAATGTGGTGGAGAGTAGGAGAAGAACTGGAAGGAAAGAATCAGGGGTGGATTTGATCAGAACACATTAAACACATTTATGAAATAATAATGAAAATTTAAAATAATAGACCAATATTATTTATGAACATAAATTTAAAGCTATAAATTAAGTCATTTTAGAATACCATGGAAAAATGAGATGTATGAATAAATTTAACCCAAATAATAGATATCACTGAATGCTATCAAACATTCCTGAAAGTAGAAAAGGAAGGCCTAAAAAAATGAATCAGAAAGACAGAATTGTTATGATTCCATTAATACCTAAGGAGATCTATTGGTTAAATGCAATTACTTCCAAAATTTCAGCAGTATTTTAGCAAAACAGAAAAAATAATAATGCTTACATTCCCATAGAATTTCAAAGTATACCAAATAGATGAGGCAATCATGAAAAAGAACACATCTGAATTCCTACAAAGTGACTCAACCAAAACTAATTTTGTTACATGGACAGAATATTGTGGTAGTTTGTGAACTTGTAAATCAACAAAATAATAACCAATGAGTTGCATTAAAGAAAAGAAATACAGATAACTGGAATAAAATTGGAGTCTCAAAAAAACTGCTGTGTCCATGAAGAATTTACACTAGACTAGGGCAGCAAGTAGACTTACTGGGAGAAGGAACAGTTGTTCAGCAATGGTGCAGACACAAGTGAATTTCCACAAGCAATTGCTTTTCACAACATAACACATTACTTGAAAATGAACCAAGGTCTTAAATATAAGAAGTAAGTCCACAAATCTCTTAAAAGTATGTTCTAAGTCTTCCTGGTTTGGGATTTGATATTTGATTGATGTGACACACAAAACATGACTATAGAAAACAATCAAAATGAAGTTTTTCAGCATTAAAATATTTTGCACATCAAATACACTACTAAGATAATAAAATACCTACAAAATGAAAACTAATATACTCAAATATGTGATATAATTTTAATAATTAAAACATGTGAATATGAAAAATATACACAGATCAACACAAATACTATTATTAAAATTCTGACAACAGAATTGAATGGATTTTTCTCCAAAGAAAACATGAATTATCATTAAATACAAAATACATTCATCATCATTAGTCATAAAGTAAAAACAAATCAAGGATAAATGATATGCTACCTCATTCCTACCAAAATGACAAGAATTGTGAAAAATAAGGAAACAATAAGTATTGGTGAGAATAAGTGTGATGAATGTTCAAAAAATTAACTCCAGACACAGCTGATGAAAATGTCAAATAGTAAAAGTACAATAGAAAATAGCTTATAGTTATCATAAATATTAAATATAGAATAATCATATGTTGCTCATGTCCTAGTANCCCCTCTTCTAGATTAACACTTAAATAATTAACAATGAGGTTCAAGCACATACCTGACTCATGGTATTCATAACAGCCAAATGATGGAGGCACACTGAGTTTTAATCCTGAGATGAATGGATCAATAATATATACTACA
>LZPO01056617.1:5336-19620 GCA_001675575.1 Neotoma lepida
AGAGAATGAAAGCGCCTATTCCAGTAATCTGGTGCAAATGTAGACCAGAATAGGGTAATAGATCTGGGTGTAGATGCTGGAAGCCAAAACATGTTCCTCTGAAAGAGCGTGAAGTGTGATTAACTGCTGTCCTCATGCCATGTATATACCATTGTTGTTTAAGTTAAGTACATCATGTTCAACTTCCACCAAATTACACTGAAGAGCAAAGTAAAGGATTATGCAGCTGGAAGTTTCTCCAGTGCCGTCTGGCCCTGCAGTCCGAGGAATCTCTCCTATCTGAGGTCCCACAGCCATTCATAAAATAATCACTCAGAGGCTTAATATTAATTACAAACTGTATGGCCTATGGCTTCAGCTTCTTGTGAGGTAGCTCTTTCATCTTAAATTAACCCATTCCTATTAATCTATATATTGCCACGTGGCTATGGTGTTCCAGTCTGCTGGCATCTTGTTGCTCCTTCAATGGTGGGCTTATGTCGCTCCTGATTCCATCCTTCTTTGTCTCATCTTCAGTTTGAATATACCACCTAACCTTATCCTGCCCTGCCATAGGCCAATGCAGCTTTATTTATTATCCAATGGGAGCCACACATATTCACAGCATACAGAAAGTCATCCTACAGCAGGATTAAATAAAAAATCAAGCCGGGCTGTTGTGGCGCACGCCTTTAATCCCAGCACTCGGGAGGCAGAGGCAGGAGGATCTCTGTGAGTTCAAGGCCAGCCTGGGCTACCAAGTGAGTTCCAGGAAAGGTGCAAAGCTACACAGAGAAACCCTGTCTCGAAAAACAAACAAAAAAAAATCAAAATCTTACAATTACACAGATTGTCAAAGATGTTCAGATTGGGAATTTAGAACAACTATGTTTAAGATAATAGAGTAATGGCTCTAATTGGAAAAAGGATGAATCAGGCTAGATAGATGAAAAATTCAAGAAGAAAGATGCAGAGATGAGAATGCATTAAAGAAATGTTAGATATCCAAAAATCAGAAAATAGGTGCAAAGTCAATTTTATAAATGTTTTAGTATATTGGTTTTGTCTAAGAAATAAAGTTTCTAAACATAAGGAAATATTAATGGAAACTTCCAAAATAAAAGGAGAGAAAAAGACCCTCCTACTTCCAAAAATAAGAATTGTGTTGTGGAGAAGCTACACAAATTTTGAGAGACACTAATGCCACACACACACACACACACACACACACATGCACACACACAAATACACACACACGCCTCTAAAGCAATATTTTTAATGAACACAAATATAAAAGCTCTCAAAATTACTAGCAAACCAAATCCAAAAATATAGCTAAAAGATTATTTTCCTTGATTGATGGGAGTCTTCCTGGGTATACAGGTATACATCAATATATGCATAAAAATTAATATGAAACACCATAACACAGAATGAAAGACTATGTAATATGTCTATAGATTCATGAAAATCATTTGATAAAATATAATATCACATCTTGTTAAAAAAATCTAGATATAAGAATTAGCTGTAAGAGAATCATAAACCTGAATCCAAAACGCTCAGTTATAAAACTCAAAAAAAAAAACAGCAAAGGAGAAAACTCAAAGTAATATTGTATTTGACAATTATTTTAGATACAAAAATCAAAAACAGGATAAGTAACAGAAAAACCTGGTAACAGTTAAATAAATGAGAGAACAAGTTTGGAAAAAAAACATTAGTAACATTATATGCAGAAAGAAAATATTTGCATGAAACATAGCTGATAAATCACCAGTACCAAAAATTAAAAATAATCTCATAATGGAACTATATAAAATCTCAACCCTACTTTCAAGTGAGAAGATAGCCCAGTAAATTCTTCATCAGAGATAATACAATGATGCAAGCAAAGATAGGAAGTAATCCTACATATCAGTTGTCATTAGTGAGGCTTAAGTGCAGACAGTGATGAAAAGTCGATGTTTGCCAATTGGAGGGTTCAAAACACAGACTACCAGGTGCCTAAAATGATGGGTACCACCAGGCTCTGACCCTTGTTGTGAATAGAATTCACATTGCTACAGGCCCTTTGGAGGACAATTGGGCAGTATCTTACAAAAAATAAACATGTATTTATCTTGTTGTTTACCCAAAGGAACTGAAAATTTTTACCCACACTAAAATTTGCAAATGGTAGTTTATGGCCAACAGATTTAACATATTGAAAATTATAAGCAATCAAGATGTCATCCAGAAAGTGAAAATGCAATCTGAGTCACATCCCTGTTGACAAATATGGTTCAATTATAAAAGGAAATGTCCTATGAAGCCACCAGAAGAGAAACAGGAGCCTTACAGCATATTGCTGAATGGACAAATTAGCTTGAATGCTTAAATAAACTGTTGCTTCAATGGGGGGGGGCATTCTAGAAAAGACAATGACACAAACAATAATAAAACAGGTCTTGTCAGTGGTTTGAGTATTAGTGAGGAAGGAAAGGAGTGGAGCCGAAAGGATTTCTAGTCAAAGAAACCANGCTGTATGACAGAATAATGATGACCACATATCATACAAGTCAAAACTCCTAAGAGATGCAACAATGACTAAACCCCAATGCAAACTATAGACTTTTAATCTACATTACATTTGTATTTGTTTGTCAGTTAAGATAAATGCATAGCTAAGGAGTTTTTCTATAAGCTCACTACTGCTCTAAAACTGAAATACATTAATTTAAAATGCTTTATGAAGCATAGTCAATACAAACTAGAGGGAAAGAGGGGACTGGGAGAGTTAGAGGGACACAGGTAGACAGGGAAAGCAAAATTTGGCTTCCTTTGAAGATTTGATGGTTTCTTCTTCCCAGAAAATATTGTATGGAGGAACAGCAGCAGGTGGTATCTAAACTGAACCAATATGAGGAAGACAAGGATCATCAGGCCTATAACATATTGAACCCTAGGTCTATTCAGCTGAATCCCACCTTAGAACTGCCATCCCAATGGAATTTTTTTTTTTTTGGCAATAAAGCTTTGACTTTCACTTTCTCTGTGGCTGATCTTCTGTCTTTCCAAGGCATTTAATTATTGGTCCATCCCACTCAACAAGCTCAGGGTCACTTGGCTGACCATGAGCACCTCAAAAACAATTAAAAAACTGACTACTGCCTTTTTGTTAAGTAATTACATAGTATATATTTCTTTCTTTGTCTTTCATTTTACATACCAACCACTGTTTCTCCTCCCTTGCCTTCTCCCATTCCCCCCACCTCCCTCATCCCACCCCCCATTCACTCCTCATATTGGGTAAGGCCTCCCTTGAGTAGTCAACATAGACTGGCATACCAAGCTGGGGCAGGCCTGAGCCCCTCACCCCTGCACAAGGCAATCCACCATAGGGAACGGGCTCTAAAAAGCCAGTTCATGTACCCGGGATAGGTCCTAGTCCCATTGCCAGGGCCCCACAAACAGATCAAGCCACACAACTGTCACCCACATTCAGAGTGCCTAGGTCAGTCCCATGCAGGCTCCTCAGCTGTCAGTCCAGAATTCGTGAACTCCCACTAGCTCGGGTCAGCTGTCTCTGTGGTTTTTCCCATCATGGTCTTGACCCCTCTTGCTCCTATAATTCCCCCCTCCCTCTCTTCAACTAAACCCCAGGAGCTTGGCCAAGTGCTTGGCTGTGGGTCTCTGCATCTGCTTCCATCAGTCACTGGATGTAGGTTTGATGAAGACAATTAGAGTAGTCACCAATTTGAGTCCAGGAGAAGGTTAATTCAGACACCGTCTCCGCTATTGCTAGAAGTCTTAGCATGCATGGATGTGTCCATTTTTTTGAAGTCTGTTTGCTATAGAATCACTTGCCAAGGTATAGTTTCTTCACTAAACTATCTTTGTGCTTTTTGTAAGTTTGAGTCTTCTGTCAACTTCCTTAAAATGGTCTGTTACTTCATTTCATTATTTTAAAGACATACCAGACTTTGTTAAAATGGGAAATTATACAAATTAATAGGTTTCATTTTGATATTTTCACACATTCATATAATGTATTTTTATCATACTCAGCCACCATTACTTTCATTAATTCTTCACTTCCTCCTGTGGACTCCTATTCTCTTTCCTAATAATGACCTTTTCTAAATTTTATGCCTTTAATTTTCATTTATAATTTTAATAGATCCTATTTCATTCTCACTCAATTTGAATATTTTCAATTTTCTAATAAAACTTTGTCATGTGTTGTTATGTCATTTTGTGGATTTTTCTGGATATTTCCTGTGATTATGTAATCTGATTCCACTGTGCTCAGGATGTATACTCTTTATTTGACCTCAGTGTATTATGTAGCTCACTACTTTGTTTATTTTCATTAATAAGTTATGTAAAAGTTTATAAATTCTATATTTAAACAGAATTTCCTATAAATGTCAACAGGTCCATCCAATGGGTAACATTATACAAATATAGCTCAATTTTCTTAAGCTACTTCTTAAAATTCAGTTTTAGCATTTCTGGTAAGACATACCATTGTACTTTCAGACTTATTCCATTTTTATGTTAGTTTTGCTTCAATGAGTGTTGCTGTTTTGTATTAACTGCATTTAACAACTGTAGAAATAGCTAGATACATTTTATATAGAATGGTTTGCTCTCAGCCCTTTAAACATCACATATAACAAAACCACAACCAATTGGATGGCAAAAGTTAAAAGCCTTCTCTCTTAAGAGCTAGAGCAAGAGAAAAATATCTACTCTGACAATCTTCATTCAAGTTAGTTCTAGAAATATCAGAAAAAATGCATAGCATAGGAACTGAAGTGGAAGAGTCAAAGTGACACTATTACAGACAAATCACTCTTATAGATAGAAGACCTCAAAATTTCACCAAAACTATTACAAACATAGTGAATAAGCTTATCAGAGTTGCACGATGTTGAATAAAAATAAAAAATGCCAGCAATGTTTCTATTTTATTATATTATAAAATAAGTGGCATTATAGAATAATAAATCAGGAAAACAATAATCTATAATTAGGCAAAAGATCTCTAGGAATAGCCAAAGAGGTGATATCTCTGTGATGGAAACTACAATGTTCATAATGGATCTACAAGACACAAGGTGCTATACATATCATAATATTCATGTGAAGATAATAATAACTTTCTCCACAGAGCTAGGAAAATTAATCCTAAAAATAATCAGGCCAGCTCAGGTGCAGGCTATGCCAGTCAGAACAGGTAAGAGTCCTTGTATCAGGTACCTGCCCTTGTAACCCTCCTACACTGTTACTTCAGAGTCAAAGACCCAAGCTCTTCTTGTGGGGATCCTTCACATCATTCAATCATTTATCTGAAGATATTAACTAGCTTATGATGTTGCAAGAATTATATCAATTCAAAAAAATCCTTTCATTTCATCTGTCTTTCAGAAATATTGACATATTATTGTTTTGAATATTGATGCTGTATACAGACAAAGTAACAGTAAGTACAAACATAGTATATTCTCTTATTTTTCTAAGGACTTCTTAAATTTTTAACTGGTTGATTATTTTCTTCTATAATGCTTCTTCATTCCTCTTTCTCTTTATATGGTTGACATACATTCCTGGACTATTCTTTTAATATTGCGTAAGGCTCTTCAAAATGAGATGTCATCATATAATTTTTTTTTGGTTTTTGTAAATTCTTTGGGAGGTCTTTACACCAAAGATTTGCTGATATCACGGCAAAAAATTAAATATTTTCCTCCTAGGGATTTTGTATGATAGGCATCAATTTGAGTTTATGTATAAGAGGGAAATAATGAATAGTGAATTTCCTAAACCTTGATGAAAATAACATATAGAAATGCAAATTATGTAAGACATCTGTCTTCTCTTGAATCTGATTTTGTATAACAGAGATTTCTAGAATTTTACGTTTTTGATCTACATTTTCAAATTTGTCATTATCAAGTAAATTATAAAATCTCATTCTCACATTTTAAGACTTTAATATTAGTGTACTCCTCTGAATTGGATTTGTCATTTATGGATCTTGCCTACTCAACGAGAATTTTGTCTGTTCAAATAACTTTTATTTTGTTGTTTTATTTTATAACATTATTCTATATATTATAAGCATTTTGTTATTTTTATTATTCTTTGTCTTCCCCCTTTATCATTTGATGGCACTATATTTGAGCAAGAGCTCTTTCCACAAATGAACATCAGATCAGAATCTTTATTTATTAATCAATAGACCTTAAGTTTCATCATCCTTTGTCCATAAAATTAATGAAAGCAATACTTGTCTAAGTGTTTGTTTGACTCTTTCTAAAAACAGCACCGGTACGATATCAGCAAATGCATTAAAGTAAAATTACTAACAGGATTCCAAGCTCACCCAGAAGAATCCATTTTCTCATCTCTATTTAAAACCCTTGAGTCAGGATGGCTTGGTAGTGCAATGATGATTCCTGAGCAGAGGGGGAGCTGTTTTAAACCAGTAGGGCTTTGCTATAATAATGAATTACTTATACAAGTTACACTGCTTTCTGAATTGCAGACTCTCATAATGCACATAGATATATTTCACACTTTCACACTAATTACCAACAGGAAGCTTCCTTCTCTGATACAAAAATTCTTAAGACACTGTAAATATAACATGATAACTTTTAAAATAGGATAATTATTTATGGGTGATGTCTTTTTAAAAAAGGGACTCATCTTCAAAAATCAGACTTCTCTTCATCTCTTGCTTTTCAGTTTCATTTAAAAGTCAGATTCTTCTATTTATAGGGCTAAGATATGAATTATTCAGAACTGTTAAATGCAATAGATTCAATTTGCAGGCTATAGTTTGTAAGTTTCACAACTAACTGTATAGTTTCCCTCTCTTATTTTTTTATTCAGAAAACCATGAAACTATTTTCCAGCTATGGTATTTAGACACAATCCTAATATCTAGTAACTACTCATACACACACACACACACACATACACACACACATATACACATATATATGACAATATAGCGTCTCAGTGCTTTGCTTAATGAAAAATAAATTCATATTTTAATAGCAATAATTTCTTTCTTTTATCTTCTCTTCCTTCCGAATGCATAGAATTTTATGTCCTAGGCCAATTTGCTAAATTCCTATCTTTCTACTTTGCTTTAGCTGTCAGCTTGACAGTCTAGCATCATCTGAACAGAGAGTCTCGGTGAAGACATTGGCCTTCAGGCATGTCTTTAGGGGAATGTCTTGGTAGCCAATTGATGCAGAAGGAAACAACCACTGTGGGAGGCACATTCCCTGGGCATGGGGCCCTGGTATATATTAAGAAAGCTAGCCAAGCACCAGTCTGTGAGACAGCAAGCCTTGTTCCTCAGTTTCAACCTAAGTTCTTGTTCTGACTTTTTCAATGACTTTTTCAATGCATCCTGATAGCTGAAAATAAACCCTTTAGTCCTGTTGGTTTCTATTGGCCAGTGTGTCTTACTATTTTATCAAAATGAAGTTATAATATGAAGCTTCTCATACTGAAACCTATAGGAGCAATTTGAAGCCACACATACTACACACATGTGAATTCAAAATCACATATCCCATGGAACACATTCTTAAAGCTTATGCCTGAGTTTACCTAATTCTTACCTGCCTAGGACACTTCATAAATTTCAATCTGTCATGATTTACATGATGGATCTCTCATAAAAATAACAGAAAACATGTAGTTTTCCCTTTCATTATTGTGTCCCAGTGTCCAGGGTCAATTATTTTCATACTGTCAAAATGAAAATGGAATTTAAATAACAAGACAATTTAGAGTGCATAGTTATAATTTACTTTTAAACAAAGCTTTCTTGAGAAAATAAATCCTTTTCGATTCTAAGAAGTGTCTCCTTTTTCAATGTCTAAAAGACTCTGTATGCAGCAGCAAGAGGAGAAGGAAATCTCTGTGAGGCAATGCAATGTATACTCTTGTTGAACATTTTAAAGCTCACTTAAAGTTGCTTATTGCCGTATTTTGGAATGCCGATTACTATTTTTGTTTTAAAATATTAACCAACAGAGCCATGTGGTGGTGGCACACACCTTTAATCCCAGCACTCCAGAGGCAGAGGTAGGCAGATCTCTGAGTTCAAGGCCAGCCTGATCGATAGACCAAATTCCAGGAGAGCAGGGGATCAGGGATACACAGAGAAAACCTGTCATATATGTGCATATCCATTTATATCACCCAAGTCTCTTATTTAAAATATTTTCCAGAGAGCTGAAGAAATGGTTCAGCCATTAAATGCTAGGCTCACAACAAGGAGACAAAATGCTCTCCAGAAACATATGCAGTGACCAACAGAAAAACCGATCTGCTTTTATGGTTGTGATATAACCACTGCATATATAAAGCTAAAGTAGAAATGCCAATCCAGCTGTGAGTTGTTCATACCTATAGTCCCAACATCTGGATACATGAGACTGGAAGGCCATGAATCTAAGGCTAGCTTGAGCTCAATAGTGAGTTATAGACTAGCCTGGGCTACATAACAAGTTCTAGGCAAGCATGATAATACAGTGAAACATTCAGAAAACAAGCAGCAAATAAAGAAAAAGACATAAAAACAAAACTATTAATCAAATGAAATCAAATAATAGTAGTAATTAATGTTTATCTAACAGAATTTCTCATCTCTCCTGAATCAACTGAAAAATTTCCCCATTCAACTTACGTATTTACTCTTTTATATATGTATTGAGATTAAATTCTTTTAATTCATCCTAATTACTTACAAGAGGCATTTCTTATCAATTATTTATCCTATCAGAAACAAACAAACTGTAATATCTTGAAAAATAATACAAAAGTTCAAATCCTTAAAGAATTATTCTTCAAAACACTGAAGTTGAAAACTCAAAGGCATTTTAACAAAATAAGTCTTTGCATATATCCTATTTCATGGAATTATTCAGTGTAAAAGATTTTGGTAAAGAGCTGGACCTGATATGTTTGAATAAATACATCCCTGGGGTTTTTGCTGTTCTTGTGACAGTCTTGCTGTTTAGCAGAGGCTGGTCTAGAACTCACCAGGCTCCTGCCTCTGACTCCCGAGCAGTAGGGTTATAGACATTTACCACCATGTAAGCTGGAGTAATTAGTTTTGCAATGAAGATGCAACTTAATTCAGCTATGTAATTATAAGGTGTCAATTACTGCAGCAATGTCAAGGATTAGCCACCATCAAATAATTATTTCCTTATGTATTTTATTCTTGATATTTGATTGGCAATTGCATTAATGAAAACATTGGCTATCTTTAAAATATAAACTCCTAAAATGAAAACTTCAAGCCATTGAAAATGAAATTGCAAAAGATAGCAGACAATGTTAGCATTCCAGCCCACCCCTTGGGCTTGCCCAGTGTTCTGACCACATTTTAAGTCAAGTCCCCTTAAAGAAAAACCTCTCCCTGCTTCTTTACCCCTTCCTTCCTCTCTCTCTTGCTATGAGGTAGTACTCACTTTCTCTCTTCCTTTCTTCCCTTTTCTCTTTCTCTTTCTCTTCCTCTTATTCTTCCCTTTCTTCCCTTCTCCTTTCCCCCCAGTAAAACTTTCCACGTGGATACCATGTCTGCATGGTGTGAGTAACTTTCCACCATGCGTGGCATGGCTGTCTTTTCACCATGGCTCAAACCTGCCAAGCCCATCATGTGCCATTTTACAACAGACAATAGAAAGACATTTCATGGTCCAGGGTCGACAGAGTAGATATCATGAAAATGAGTAAAATAAAAAATTCATTTGCAGAGTTAAATTGAAACCTATCAGAATTCTAATGTTATATTTCATAGGTTAACAAAACACATTGCAAGGACTCATATGTAGCTACAACATACCATGAGTAGCCAAAGCAATACCAAGGAATAAGAACAAAGCAAAGATATTACAACACCTACTCTCAAATTATATTATACAGCTATACTGCTTAAGGCAGTTTGGTACTGGCATAAAAATAGATGGGTAGAGATTAGAATAGATAATCTGGAAATAAAATGACAAATCCATGACCACTTAACTTTTCACAAAGAGACAAAACATTCATTGGGAAAAAGATAGTCTGTTCAACAAATGATACTGGCAAAACAGGAGTTCTATCAGCAGAAGAATAAAATTAGAATATCTCCCACCTTAAAAGAAATCAATTCAAAATGAATCAAAGAACTTAATTTAAAACTTGAAACTTCTAGAATAAAATATAGGGAGAATGCCACAAGACATTGAGTTATGCTAGGACTTTTTGAATAAAAGACCATTAGCTCAGGAACTAGCCCTATGTATTAATAGATGCGGTCATATGAAAACAAACTTCTGTACAGCAAATGAAGCAGTCATCAGAGCAAGCAGTCCAAAGAGTGGAGAACATTTCTACCAAAAACAATTCAGACAAGGGACTGATATCCAGAATTTTCAGGGAACTGAAGAAATTAAATACCAAATAAATAAATCTGCCAATTAACAAATGAGCTAAATAAGTGGTTACACACACGTACACACACACACACACACACACACACACACACACACGCACACAAAAGGTCAGTAACTACTTTTAAAAGTGTTCAGTGTCCCTAGCAACCAGGGAAATCACTGAAAGTACTTTGAGATCCCACTTTATCCCAGCGAAAATGGCTGTCATCACGAAATATGATAGCAAGGGGTTGGGAAGACATGAAGAGAGAGGAACCCTTATTCACTGTTAGCGGGACTATAAATTAATACAGCCACTGTGGAAATCAGTTTGTCATTTTCTCAAAAGTTAAAAATCAAACTTAACTATATGACCCAGCTATGCTACTCCTGGACATGTACTCAGAGAACTCTATACCTAACCCCAGAGAATATTAAACCCATGATCATCGCTGCTTTAGTCACCATAGCAAGGAAATGGACCAGCTGCTTGTCTATCAACAGATAGATAGTGAAAATTTGGTATATGTATAAAATATAATACTAAGTAGATTTAAAGAAAAAAATGAAATCACAAAATGAATAGACTTAGAATATACAATATTAAGCAATGTTGTCCAATCTCAGAAAGAAAAAAAATGCATGTCATTACTCATATGTGGATATTGGCACTCATGGATGCATGCACTCACTGTGTGTATGTATGTGTGTTTGCATGTATACAAATGTGTAAGTGAGTACAGTATAATATGTAGACAGAAGAACAAGAAAGGGTCACTATTGGGTGTTAAGGAGAGACTGAATGCAGGTAATAAACACTTGAATCATGAAAGAGGTTGTTAAACTAGTTGTTTTTATAGTTTTAAATGTCATGATTAGTTGGGTTTGGGTGGTGGAAATTTTTCTAAAAATATATTTGACCCTGAAAGTGTGCACAACAATCCAGTGTGATCTCTACAACTTCAGAAAGTCTCTTCTGATCCCATGGAAGCTCGCTGACATGGATAAACTTCGGATCTGATTAATTTCAGTGTATAGTTGTTTTTATTTGCAAGTTTTTATGGTTAAGTTTTAATTGTAAAAATAAAAATAAAATATTTACCCCTTAAGTATGTTACTTTTGGAAGCCATTCTCATTTGAGAGAAATACTTCATGCTCTGGATATTGTGAGAAACAAAACCTGTATAGTAATATCACATGCTGAGCCCATTTTTTCTTTATTTACACTTTTATTTTAGAAAAGGTATTTTTGTATCCTCCAAAATTAACTTAGAGGATTTAGAGGGAGCAGAAAGTGCTTTATTTTAAATATTTGAAAAGGCAAGTTAGATAATCAGTTTTCTTTCAAGTTATTAATTTTCACAATATTAATAAAGGACATATTAAGCTACTTTGATTACATTTTTTGTACTTGCATATTGAAATTATTTCTAATTACAAAGTAACAGTCACATTTTTCACAAGTGTCTTGGTTGATTAAATATCCCTTCTAACTACATTTTTTTTACTAATATTAGAATGTAGTTTTAAACCTTCCTATTTTCGTGACTAATATATACACATACTTTATGAAATAAATTCTCATTAAAATTACTATTGATACAAATCTATCTGTGCTGTAATTTCTCTGGGGCTTTATTTGAGGTCCTAGAAGATGTTCTTACTATGGGAATAATTTTATAACAAAACGGGACAAAAGACTATACAAATTTAACTCAAAATATTTCTTATTTAGCATGATTTTTTCTAGTTCTATCTATTTACCTGTAAATTTCACTTTTTTACGGCCAAGTAATATTCCATTGTTTAAAAAAAATGTCCCACATTTTCTCTATACACTCTTCTGTTGAGCGTCTTTTAGGTTGATTCCAATCTATGGCTATAATTAATACAGCAGCAGCGAGCACAGTGAATATTTCATCAGTTGTCCTTGATCTAGTAATTACCATGGTCAGAATGTGATCCAGTTTAGTAGGTGCTCTTGACAATCATCCAGTAAGTGGAGGCTGGGGTGGTCAATGAGACTGATGGATTGTCCACTATATAAGTTTACCTTCATTGCACAGGAGGTCTGGCAGATGCCGAAGTAGCTACAGTGTTCATCTAGTACTCATGACACTTGGTTCAAACTAAGAAATTCATGTGGGCCTCATCATCCAGTTCATCTACTTTTGCGATGGCTTATTATATATGCCTTGGTTGATGCAGTCTTTTTCTCTTTCTTCATTCTCTGCAAATTTCCTTGCTCACCTATCATCAGAGAAGCTTCCTCCTGCAGAAGATGGGAACAAATAAAAAGACTTACAGCCTGATACTATACAGAGAATGAGAGACCATGTAACCCTCAGCCCTAAATGGGATACTTGCATAAAATCTCTCCCCTCAGGATCAGGGAACCCCTTGGAAGAGGAGGCAGAAAGAGTGTAAGAGCCAGAGGGCAAGGAGAACAGACACCCAAGGAAACAAGAACCTCTAAATTAACATGATCAAAGGTCATATGAACTCACAGAGCCTGAGACAGCATGCACAGGGCCTGTGTGGGTCTGCACCAGATGAGGTCCTAGAGCTGAAAGGAGTAAAACCCAGTTGTTTTTTGTTTGTTTGTTTGTTTGTTTGTTTGTTTGTTTTTGTTTGTTTGTTTGTTTTTATGGGGAGGGGGTGAGTTCAAGACAGGGTTTCTCTGGATAACAGTTCTGGCTGTCCTGGAACTCTCTTTGTAGACCAGGCTAGGCTCAAACTCACAGAGATTCACCTGCCCCTGCCTTCTGAGTTCTGGAATTAAAGACATGCACCACCACCATACCTGACTAAAACACAGTTTTTAAATAGCACCTGACATCAGTTTACTTGAACAACAACCTTTGGCCAAAGTTTTGAATACTCAAGACCCTTCCCCATGCTGGCGTTTAGTCTCTGGAGTTCATGATGACATGGAGTGTTCATTATGTCACTGATGTCAAGGAAACACATCAAGTAGCCTTGTGATGCTCTAGTCACAGGTGTGGTTTCTATTTCTTTTTAAGTCAAATAAACCAATTCAGTTGTTTGAAATTGGAAATTATATCATGGACTTCAGTAGATACTGTGGCACAGTGCTTTCCTGTTTTGTGTTAACTACTCTGCTAGCGTACCATTGCTTAATGTGATAATTCAAACATATCTATGGAAAATGTTTTATCCCACTTTAAAAGTTATAGAAAAGCTTCAACAGAAAATATTAGGAAATTTTGGGGGTCAGTCTCCTTCAGAAATATTAAAAATCATTATTTATATCATATGATTCTCACAATTTTCTAAAACTGTATAGTAACTTGTTTCTGACATTTCTAAATTAGATTATTGCAACAGAAATGAATCTAAGGAGTCATAAAAGCCTACAGGCAATGCAGCTAGGGATTAGGAGAGACATCCAGCAGTGATTAATTGGAATAATGGAAGGAAGTGAAGGACAGACTGTACAAAGCTGCCTGCGGCACTCAAGTAAGTCTGCCTTAAGACAATTGTCAAACTTAATGATGAAAGAAAGGAAAATGTTGAGAATACTAATTTTTTCTTGCATATCCAAGTTTCTCTGTTCT
Organism: Neotoma lepida; assembly: GCA_001675575.1. Classification (NCBI taxonomy): domain Eukaryota; kingdom Metazoa; phylum Chordata; class Mammalia; order Rodentia; family Cricetidae; genus Neotoma; species Neotoma lepida. The sequence goes on from LZPO01056617.1 coordinate 19,331, forward strand.
TGGAAATTAACATACATTAATTTAATTGACATGAAAAAATAAGAAATGCTACTTATCTAGACTTCATAAGACAGTAGTTAGGAAAAAAGTGGAGAAATGGATAATTCAATCACAGCCTCCAAAGAGTAATTCCCTTTCTAACATCATAGAATAAAGTATTTCCTTCTGTTCTACATTTTCTCTAATACTTGATTTTGTCAAATCCTCCAGTATTCTTACTAATGCCTACCATTATCTATCTATCCATTCATCTATCTATCTATCTATCTATCTATCTATCTATCTATCTA
>LZPO01056618.1:0-11270 GCA_001675575.1 Neotoma lepida
TGGCTCATAGTGGCAGAATCTTGTCATAGTAAAATGTAAGAAAATGTGCCAATTGCTAGTAACTATACTGAGAAGGAAATTTTGATTAAGAAGTCAATAACTAAAATAATTCATAGGTAGGCTTAGTCTTTTAGCAAAACCTGGGCCGATGCTCCTGTCTTGGTATAAAGTAGAGGGACTAAATAATTCAGTCCTCATCTTATTCCCACATGAAACCATTACTGCTGTGAATATCATCACTAGAGTGTTGTCCCAGGCAAAACATTCACTCAACCTCTGTGAAAATGTTTTCAGTATTCTGAACACTTACTTGTGATAGTACTTATTTAACAGTGGCACACACATGAATGTACACCACACACACACACACACACACACACACACACACACATACACACGCAACCTGTAAGCGGGAGACTTTCCCACTAACCCAGATTAGCTGTTGTCTTCTGATGTCCCCTGACGTAGTCAAGCCTACACAAGATTTACATATAGCTTTGTGGTAGCAAGAAGGATGTGCTGCTGTCTCAGAGGGGAGAGGAAATCTCAGGTTCAGAAATCATTCTCCCTTATAAGGTAAAAGCGGGGAGGATACTGTCACCTGTATTTTGTGCAAGTTTTAGCTGATGATGATTGTGATTGTCCTGGGCTCCAAGGCAATGAGAAAGGAGCTCGTAGTGAACCTTATGGTTAGATGTCATGTTGAATAGATCAAAGGCCATTCAAAGCAACCATATGTATTTAATTATCAAGATTCTGAACTATAATGTAGTGTGTGTGTGTGTGTGTGTGTGTGTGTACATGCATGCATGTACCTCTGTGTGGACATGTACATGCACATACTAGGGATTAAACCTAGGGAATCCTACATGTTCCTCAAACGCACTATCACTGAACCATATCCCAGCCCCTAATGTTCTGATATTTTACCAAAGGCCATAGTCACCCAACTCATCTTCTATGTCCAATTTGATTCTAACTGAAAGTTACATGAAAAACAATCATTGTACTAACAGTTACTGCAAACTCCTCAGGAAATAAAGACCTTACAGATGTTGTTTGTGTGGTTGCTTTTTTATTGTTGTTGTTGGCAGTGGGTTTGTTTATTTGTTTGTTTGTCAGCTTTTTTGACTGAGTCTCATTGTGTAGTCATGGATGGCTTGAACTTGCTACATAGACCACACTGGCCTAGAACTCACAGCTCTGCTTCTTGAGTGCTGGGATTTGAGGCACATGCCATCATGCCCAACAATCTTATAGTTTTAATTAGAGAAAGAGAAGGTATATTCCTTCCATATTCACTGAAAAGGAGTAAGAAATGGGTAAAAAACATAGTTGTTTTTCTCTGTGTTTATCTACATCTACATCTATATCTATCTATATCTATTTATCTATTTTTTTTTCAGAAAATCAGCATATGAAACACCCCTCAAGCAGTTAGAGCAATCTCTACAGGTAAGATGTTCAGAAGAGCCGTTAACTATAACACAGCAGTGCCTTCCACTGGAATTTAAAACAATCTTGTGAAGGAATTGGTAGCTTTAAGAAATCGGAAATATTAGGCTAGAGAGATGGCTCAGCCTTTAAGAGCAGTGGCTGCTCTTCCAGAAGACCCAGGTCCAATTATTGGCAAAGGGGATCCAACACTCTCTTCTGGCCTCCACAAGCAATGCACACACATGATATATANACATGTATTCAGACAAAATATTCATACACCCAAAATAAAATAAATAAATTGGCAATTTCAGCTCAGAAGAATGAAAGGGTTCACACAGGACTACGAAGCTATTACTTCACTAACAAACCTAGGCAAATGACTAAACATTTAAAAATAAGTTACTTGTCCTTGTGAACCACACCACTTATGATTTCCGGCTTTATGAATGTATCAGTTCCAGATTTGGCACGTAACTAGAGAGGTTCAGTATTTACTCCATTTCAGATTAATGTCTTTCAAGTTTGTTCACACTATAGCATAAGTCAGAATTGTATTTCTGTACTTAAGGCAGAATAATTTTCCAGGGTATATTTGCTACATTTTGGTCACTCATTGTCTGTTAATGAACATCTGGGTTGCTTTCAAGTTTTTGCTCTTGTAAACAAAGCTGCCACAGACATAGATGTACAATATCTGTTGAAGTATCCATATATATATATATATATATATATATATATCCAAAATGAAATTGCTAGATGAGATGGAAATTCTTTGTCTAATTTATACTGTTTCCACAGTGACTGTGCCATTTCCCATTGCCATTAGCAACACTCAAGGGTACCAGTTTCCCCCACATCCTTGCGTTATTTCTGTTTTAGTGTTTTAATAATAGTTATCTGACAAATATGAAGTACCATGTTGCTGTGGTTTAGATTTGTATTTCCCTAATGATCAGTGATGGTAAGAAATATACTCCTGTGTGCTTGCTAGCCACATATTTGCCTTCTTTGTGGAAATTTTGATTCTAGTCATTTACCCATCTTTAAATTGGGCTATTTATTGTGTTCTTGAGTTTGTAGAAGCTTTACAGGTTTCGTATTTCAGTTTCTAATCAGGTACATGATTTGAAAACATTTTTATCGTTGTGTGGGTTGTCTTGCATTCCCTTGACAGTGTCTTTTGATTTTTTTTTTTAANTTTTCATGTCATGAATTTTTTCTTTTTTTTTTAGTAGTCTGTGCTTTTGGTGTCTTAGCAAAAATTTTATTTAAAAAGTCTAGTATCAAATGTTTCTTCTAACGGCTGAATTATATTTTAATTAGTTATTTTTAGAGCTTTTTTTTCTTTACTAATCCAAGAAGCAACAATCCTCATGGAGTACAGTTTTTAATTTGTACTCTAATAGTTCCAAAGATACCAAAAGAAATGAAGATATTTATTCAGTCCAACAATAATTTCAAAACTACTCATGTTTGCTCTGGGGTGGGTTCTAGACAAAGTGTTTGAAGGTCTTGAAGAAATTCACTTGTTATAGTGGATTACAGTTCATGATATTTCTCACTGTCGTGAGCAAATCTTGTCCCAAATGAATGTGCTCTGTCTGTGGCACATGAACAATACGTGGACTGTATCGGGCCACTGTGGATTAAGTGGCTGTGGGGAAAAGAGCTCCATCTGTTGCTGCAGAATGTCTGAGAAGTCATTCATCACATTTATCTGTATTCAGTTGACGTGGACATAATGGAACTAAACGACANGATGGCATCAAACACTGATGAGCTTGTGCTCCAGGCCACTTACCAAGCTGCTCCATGAGAGACTGCTTGCATAGACAAAATTTAAAATGCCAATAAAAAATTTGGCTTTTCNCAAGGCTTTATTTTTGCTCTATTTATTGACAATAAAACAATTCACATTCCAGCTTTGGAGGATCTAGAATCATAATAGTAGCAACTAAAAGAAATTAGAGAGAAATTAGGCACTTGATATCACTGCCTTGATCAAGAATATTTTCATACTTGACTAAAATTATTCTGCATTTAATAAAAATGTATTGGTGCTCAGGTTCCAGGAAAACTGAATTGAGCTGAAATTTTGTTCTGTTAAACAAACAGTGTCAGAACAACCACAAAGAATGGAGTAACACTCCTTCCAAACATTGTAAATTAAAAAGTATTTCAAGTTGGATCAAAGGTTATAATGAAATAGTATTCTTAGAAGAAAATCCTAATGATCTTAGTTAGGCAAAGGCTTCTTAGAAACAATAAAAAAGTACAAGGGACAAAAGGAAACAATTGGTAAAATGTCCTACACTAAATAAAAATGGTTCTTCAAATGGAATCATCAAGAAAACCAGAGAAAAAGCACAGAATGTTTGCAAAGTTAATAAGGCTTTGTATCCAGAACACATGAAGAACTCATCATCAATACCAACATTAATATCTCATTTTAAAATGAGCAAAGGATCTAAATTCTCCAAAAAGATACACACATAAAGAGATGTCTCCCATCATTAGCTAACATGAAAATATAAATCAAATCTACAATGAAATACCAATCACATCCATTCACAAGGGCTCATATGGATGAGGACTATGAAGAGTTTTGAAGCCTCACCTGTTTGTAAGCTAATTAACAATATGTTTTATAAAAATGAATTTTAACTGAAATTCCCCCATATTAGTGAACAATTCTTCTCCCCAAAGACATGGGTCATTAAATGAAAATCNCCATGCCAGTCATGGAATTCTTCCCTCTGGGTTCTTGGTCAGAAGGGCCCTTCATATGTACCNTCACATCTCTTTTGAATTTATTACCTAATAGAAAAGGTAGAATCTTCTCATTTCTTTTCCACATCACCTAGCAGATGGATACTGAATTGTCTAGTTGGAAAGAAATTCTTTGAGTAAATGATAGAAAATACGTATCCGTACATAGGCACATACTAGCACACACACATTTATACACATAAATGTATTTACATATATGGGACATTTCTACTCCATATACTGGAAAATTCTTTCAGAGCTTTATCACCTAAATGCTGTTTCTTTCTCTGTATGACTGCATTTACTCTCCTCTTCCTATGTCCTTTCTGTAGCATCCTCAAATGAAAAGTAGCCAGGTTATTTCAGGGCTCTGGATGTTGGGTTTTGATGATGCTGAAATACAACTGAAAAATGGAGCNAGAACGCATCAGTTCTTATACTTGAATTTCAGTGGGAGTTGATTGGCTTTTCAAAAAGCTAGTTTACAGAAGCAGGTAAAGGTTTTTTTTTTCTTTTTTGAATGTAGATATGCAGAATAGAAGGCACATTATTACTATGAATACAAGGTCCTGCCTTTCCAAAGAATGGTCTTCATTCACAGAGTACCCTTTTGTCCAATGGCTTTCTTTCTGTGATATATGGAATACTCATTAAATGTCCCTCTTTTGAATAAATGTCATCATGTACTCACTGTATAATTTTTCCAGACCTACTTTTAAACTTGCTTTAGAAAAGAATCATTTAGATATTGTTTCTGTAATTAAGAAGCATTTGGCCTGCTATTTTAAACGTGAACACACTGGAGACCGACCGGGTAAAGATGATGCTGGACTTGATGCTGGGAATCATAACTTACTCATTATGCTGCACAATGAATCTGAACTAGTGATTACAAGACTGATTATGAGACATCAGAGAGAAATATTATGTTAAAAGTAATAAAGATATTTCAGATGCCTCCATCTCAAGTCCACTCTTCTTCCCACACAGATAAATCTTTACTGAGATTATCAATTTCCCTGGGAACATTTAATATGGTATGACGTCAGTCTGCTTTACTGTGATCACACATCCCTGCTTATATTTCAGGTATGAACAACATTAATAGATTGTTATATTCTCATTATCAGAACAAGTTATTACTCTGGTAATTTTTTAATGGAACAAATGAATACATGTGTGTATATACATATATTGTAGGATATACCTATACACACATATGCATACATACATATACACATATATACACTATATATATATGTACATATATATATATATATATTTATACTGTAGAAGAGGATTGTCCTATAAACTTCTGGAATTACCAGGTTCTGCTTCATTAGTTTATCCTGATTTTACTCATTAGTTTTCAAAATACAGATGTTGATTAAATTCCTTAGCATTGTTTCTTTGGTGCTTGTTAAATTCTGATTCTTCAGAGCAAACCAAAAGCACGTCTGTCTGCAAGGGGTTTGCACTCATTGTGGGGAGAAAATGTAGATTTTAATCATGAGTCATGATCAGCAGCTGTCAATCATTGACAATAACTCTCTGATATTTGATAATGAAAGCATCTTGAGGAAAAGAATGAGAAAACAGAGACTCCTTATCTCTGGACAAAGTAGTATGAATGTATATGCTATTAAGTTCTACATTTCTCACTGTTAGCTGCTGTGTCTGCAGGAACCCATTCGTGATTGCTGGTATGAAAAGTCCTTAGGTCGAAACTGTTTATTTCCTTTAAAGTCGAGTAACTCCTAAGATCAAGGCTATTCTGATGCCTAATATTCTGCTCAGATGTGTGATAAATTTGCTAAGTGCTTTGCATGCTTCCTTGAACTGATGGAATGCTATCCTGCAAACTGCCATTCTGGTCTGTTTAATAGAGAAGTTACATATATACACAGTTTCCTGGGATGCCCTTCCCAGGACACAGTATGCACAAAGTCAAATGGCACAGCAAGATCTTCCTGTTTCTGGTAGATTCCACAGCTTGTGATGTCACAGGCTTCATTTTATTTCTTTGAGACTCTGCAAATAATAATGAGTGAAAATAGAAGTAATCAAGTGACTCTTCTAGATTAAGATTTTTCCCCCTTTGCATGGATGATGAAAAGTACTTCTTCACCAACATGTGTAATACTGCTCTTGTGAAGAGTTTTTATGCAGTTAGAAGGATTTGTGGGTGAAAGAGGGAAGAATTGTACACCTTACTACTGATTTCTATGTCAAAGCTTTCCTGTTGATCAAGTTTGAATTCTTTTGAAAAATATTCTGCATGTGTATGTGCCTGTTTGTGTGTGTGTGTGTGTGTGTGTGTGTGTGTGTGTGGCAAGCAGGCATGCATGTTGTAGTCAGTAAACAACCTCAGGTAGGAGGCCTTGCTTTCATCTACTTGTGAGACAGGGTCTCTCTTGCTGTGCTCTGCTGGGAACCCCAGGCTAGGTAGCATGCACGCTTCCTGTCTGCATCTCCTGAAGGGCTTCTGGGATTACAGACCTGTGCACTACCAAGACTGACTTTTACACTGGTTCTGGGGATGTAAACTCAAGTTGTCAGGATTGTGTGGGAAGGACGTTATCCACTACACCATCTTGTCAGCCTCAAGTTTCAATTTCCTCGATGATGGAAGAATAATGATTTTTTCTTCAAATGAAAGCCTAACAGTTAAAATAATATTTATATTTTTCTAGCTAAAATATGTTGTTGACTTTCCCATAGGCAAATTAACTTGATGTATCAATGAAGAAAACAAAATGTGTATCTTATATATTCACAAATAATCATTAAATATAGCATAGCCTTGACTGTCATGATCATAGTGTTTTATATTTTTATGATATTAACTTGAGAAAAAGCATGAATGTAAAGTTATACTACATAACCCAATCTAATACACTAAAAGGCATGTCACTTAAATTTTTTTTCAGTATTTGATAAAATCTTGAAAAAATATATTCTTATTATCAAGGTAACTCTTCCTAGTGTTGCCACAAATTCTGTATGACTTACTATTTGACATTGCACTTAAAATGTTAAAAAGTATCATTAAGTTTTATAAAACATATTTTCATTTACAAAGACTTTTTAATAAGTATTTGATTTCCCCCCATGAATTAAGAGGTGCTTTTTTATTTACTAATAACATTATCTTCTCCACAAAGAACAAAGCAATGGTCTTCAATTCTTATGTTAAAGAGCACAAGGACATCTGGAATGAAGGATGACCCCAGTGAATCTACTTGCTCCATAAAATCAAGAGGAATAATGAGGACATGGCATAAGACCTGTACAAGATCAAGCTGGTCAACATTCCCACATGAAGAGTGGAGGGGCTCAGGAGCCCCCAGCCCAAGCTGAGAGCTATTGACAGCTGATGACTCCCCAGAGAGGGAGAGTCCATTTTCTTTAAGGATGGGGATCCTGATAGGTCAACCATGCTCAAACAGATTGCCCCACACCCATGAATCTGTGGACAGCACAAATTGGATGTAGTGGGTTATATACACAGTTGGGAAGGAGATGGGAAGTAAGAAGTGGATCTGGGAGGAAGAGGAATGGGTCAGATCAAAATACAGTACGTGCATATAAAAATTCTCAAAGAATTAATGAAATACTATTTTTAAAAAAATATTTAGGAATATATGTACATATATGTGTATATACATGTATATGCATGTAACAATTAATTTTAAAAGACTGAATTTGCAAAAGAGCAAGGAGGGGTATATGGGAGGGTTCAGAAGGAGGAAAGGGAAGGGGAAATGATGTAATTATATTATAATCACAAAAGTAAAAGAAATAATCAAAAAACTAATAATGACAAAACTATCAAAACCAATAATTTCATATTCTGAAAAAATTCAGTTAAAGGCACAAAACAAAAAAAAATGTATTAATTCAAGAAAAATTACCATCAAACCTAATCAGATAATGGAAGCCCAAGGCTAACAGGGCAGCTCCCCTCTCTGCTCTCTAGAACCCTGGAGACAGATTTAACTTTGACCTTTGATTAAAAAAAAAAAGTTGTGTTCCTAGACTGCATGTGATATTTTGCCTAGGATTTTAGTCACCTCGAAGATCCCTGAAGCTAGAAGATTGATTCTCAGTGAATCAAACTTAGAGCTCAGCGCTACAGAAAAAGCCCTAACCTCGAGGTATGATTAAAACAATAGCAGCCAAGTGGTGTGGTTAACCTCACTGGTGCCTCAATCTGATGCCAGGTGAAGCCAACAAATGAGTAGAGAAGATTGGGGGTGATCTGACCACCACACATCTAGACAGCCCCGATATATCAGCTGACAGTGCATCTGTACAGGGTTTATTGCTTATCCAGCCAGAACTGAGAAAGAGTGGACTCCCGTTACTCACCTAATGACTGGTCTTGAAGTTATTACAAACAGTAAATGAAAGTTAGAGTTAACTTTTGTAATGCCTGAAATTTATGGCCNTTCACACACAAATCTCTTGCGCAAAACAATAAAAACTTACTGGGTCAAGAGAAAACATAGGCTGCTTCTTTGAGGACTCTGAGATAATGTTGATTCAGGGAGGAACCCTAGGAAGCCAGAATTAAAAGTGAAAATGAGAAAATTAAAAGAAAAGGAGTATTGTGGCTTAGATGTGGTTTGAATATGGTCCATAATGGTCCATGTGCTGGAAACCAAGTCTGTGGGACTGTGATGAGGCTGTGGAGTCTTCCAGTTGTAGGGCCTGTTGGATGTCTAGGTCATATCCCATAAGAGAAAGTTGTTATAAAAAAAGAAAAAAGAAAAAAAAAAGGCAGCTTTGCCCTGATTTCTGATTTTCTGTCTTTACAATCTGACACCTTCTCTACATGGTCATTTCTCTTTCTGCTTCTTTGCCATGCTGTTACACAGACAGGGAATTCTCACTAAGCCAGCGGTACCATACTCATACTCTAACCACTCTAGTCATAAGCAAATAATTCCCTTTATAAAGTAAAACATCTAACTTCAGAGGTTTTTGCCATTGTCTTAGTTAGGGTTTCTATTGTTGTGAAGAGATACCATGACCACAGGAACTCTTATAAAAGAAAACATTTAATTAGGACTGGCTTACAGTTTCAGAGTTTTAGTCCACTATCATCATGGCAAGAAAGCATGGTGGTATACAGGCAGACACAGTGCTAGAGAAGGGGCTGAGAGTTCTAATTTTGATCCACAGGCAGCAGAAGGTGACTGTGCGCCACACTGGGAGTAACTTGAGCATAAGAGATCTCAAAGCCCACCCTACAGTGACATACTTCCTCTAACAAAGCCACACCTCCTAATACTGCACTCCCTGAAGGCTAAGTATTCAAATACATGAGTCTATGGGGCCATACCTATTCAAACCACCACATCCATTAACACAGGAAACAGATTAATATAAGCAGCAAGCAAAGGGCTCAGTGTCCCCATGCTGTGAGGACGTGTAACTTAAGACTAACTAAAAGTATGTGCTGAGGTAAAAATCTGATTCCAAGGTTGTTCCAGCCTATTATCTTATGTTTTCCTTTTTACCCAACATGCTATAAGTCATAAATAAAGACACAAAAAATTCTAGCTTATGCACAAAAAGGAAAGGGACTCAACCAGTCAAAATGCAGAGTTTTGGAGCCCAGTTCCAATGGATACATCTACACAACATCCCCCTACCTAAGGCTAAGGGAACATTATAGAAGTAGGAGAAGAAAGATTATAAGAGCCAGAGGATCAGGGAGCTTTCTGTGAGAGTATGTCTTCTAGTAATATTACAAGCTACATACATAAAGTCTCACCAACATGACTGTCCAGATGTCAACTGAAAAAGATGACACAAAAGGACAAGCCAAAATGGATGAGGAAACCTGACAAGGCCCCAACCCTACACAAAGAACTACAGGCAACTGAGGAAAGTTGGGAGTGGGAGAGGTGGTCTTCCCCAGGGAAGAGCATACCAACTGGTCAGCCAGGATAACACACAAACAGGTAACATAATACAAACTGAGAAGGTTGTATTTAGAAATATACACATATATGCGTGTGAAAAAAAGAGGGTATGAATTTGAAGGATTGTGAAGAGGGATATAGAGAAGGGTTTGGGGTAGGAAAAGAAAAGAAAAAATGCTGTAATAATATTATAATCTCAAAAATAAAAAAGAGTAAAAGAAAATACATCTAAACAGCCCAAGTGTTGGAATTTAAATCACTATTATAAACGTGTTCAAAGAACTAAAGAAAGCAACAAAGAGATAAAGACAATGACAATATTTAATTTAACCAAATAAATAACACCATTAAAGACATAGAAACTTTTTAATGCCAATAGAAGTTCTGATTTCAATGTCAAAACCTAAACATGAAGCTAACTACATAGGCTCCATTTGAGACTTGTAAAATTAGTAATTTGCAAACTTGAGGATAAGTCTAAAGGGATTTGGAAATGAACCAGTCTTAGGGAAAGATGAAAAAAAGGGAAGAAAAGATAAGGGGAAGGGGTAGGAGGACAAAGAGGAAGACAAAGGTGAGGAGCCTGTGGGATGCTGGTTTACATACTAAAATATACACATGTGGAGGTCAAGGAGTGAAAGGAAGTAGTAGGAAAAAGTATTGGAACAAATGTTGACAGAAGGTTTCCAAAATTTATGAAAATCATAGTCTATATACCCATGTGGCCCAACCAACTTCACAAAGGGCAAATTCAGAGATAACATTATAATCAACCTTTGAAAATCTATCACAAAAATGTTTTGAAATCAGGAAAGAAAAATAACTCATTATATATCGAGTGCTCCAATCAGGTCATTCATAAACTTACTTGAAACAGTGCAGGCCAGAGCTAGTTGGATGACATAATCAAAGAGGTCAAATAAAAATAGTGTCTGTAAAAATTCTATATTTATCCATATTATCTTCCAAAAAATGGAAAGAGAAGTCTGTCTGTAAACAGAAATAAGAAATACTAACGGGGAATTTCAGGTTAGATGATAATTCATGTTGAAACAAATAGGGGAAAAATATATGATTAGATTTCAGTTAGCAGTAATCTGAAGTAGATTTCCAAAATACCACTCAAAA